>JAOVYU010000011.1:10874912-10888835 GCA_025674565.1 Synodontis membranacea | reverse complement strand
GCTAGAACTTGAATTTAGGGAATTATATGCGTTTATTGATGTCAGGTAATATAATTTGGTTTTATCAACAGAACAAAGTATTTTAATAGTTAATTTTTTTTTTATTTATTTATTTTTTTTAAACCTCTGAGTAAATATTCTAAGTCAATCTGAAGTCAAATGAATATAATACACCAGGTGCATTTTCCTGCATTTGAAACTACCTTAAAAACAGGAAACTTGGTTATGTGACTATTTCAAATACATTTAAGATTTCAGTCAGGGAAAAACAGCATAGTAGATCAACCCTAAAATATCAAGAAGTCTTTTGCCTCCCCCTACATATATATATATATATGCACAAAAAATTAAATCAGAATGCAAAGGAGGAGGAGAAAGAGGAGAAGGATAAGAACACCATTTTACTATCCAGCATCATGGAAGTCCCAGATAGACAGTAACTGAGCACTACAACGGCACATGTCCTTGAGTGGCAACATAGCAAATGTTTAATTCTATCAACTACAACACTGCTGTGTTGTACGGAATGTGATAAATAAAGTTTCAGTCTAAAATATTAGTCACATAAGCGGTAAGTGGATTATAAAAAAAAAAAAAAAAAAGTTTAGTAAGATTTTGGCCCACTGTATTGGAGGCAGGAGCACTGTCTAACGGCACTCCAAAACCTCCTAGGTATACAACTGAACTGAATCGGATTTGCGACTGTGAAGTCAAACCATTCAGCGAGCCCTACGTTCCCTGTGGATGAGGGCGGAGTCATCCTGGAAGAGGCCCAGCCCATCAGGATAAATATGTTTATATGTTTAAAGGTCAGTCAGAAAAACTTTGTACTGATTTGCAGTGACCCTTAAGGGGACACGTAGACCTAAGAAATGCCAGCAAATCCCCCCCCCCCCCATACAGCATAAAAAGTCATCCTTTAATTTCTCACCAACATCTTCTAAAACGTTCAGTCAATTATTACACAGAAGCACGCCAATCGGTCTGCGTCTCCTGTTTCAGACAGTCCAGTCATTTTTGTTCCACGGAATTTTGCACAAGAACGTGTGCTCAAAGACCAACCCGCGTCATTTCACATGCTGCTGAACAACTTCTGGGCCATGATACTGGGTGACTGTGATTCTGGGTCATGTGGTCCACAAAACACTTTCAGAGTCTCTGCTGCAGCAATACACTGTAGTTCAATAATGCAAAATAAAACCATGGCACTTCATTAGAAAAAAAAAATGTAAAAATACTTTTTTTTTTTTTTAGTTTGGTAACGTCTTGTGTCAAATGCGTGTTTGGCCAGTTGGGCTGTAGCCCAAACAATGTGCAAAACTCTCTGAAATTTACGGGAGGTCTGAAAGTATTATAATAAATATAAATACAGAAGACAAGCTTCCCAGATTACATGGGCGTTGTGTTAAGAACTCGTAACTTCAGAGTGGCGCTTATACTATAAAGGTTTGGGCTATAGCAGCATCACCTTGTAACCAATCACAACCACTAAAAGAGTTGCATATACTAAAACTACAGATGGTGAACGCGTCGCGAGACTGCACTGCAGAGTGTGACCGATTTAAAGACAGACTTATCCATAACAAAAAAATTGAAACCTTTCGCAAAAAGGCAAAATAACAAAAAGAGCGGTTCCTGCTTCCCGTGCTGGCACTCTGTTGTCTAATGGCACATAAAAGGATTCAGCAGACGCTTTGACGCGTGACCAAGACACAGACACACACACAGCAAACAAAATCAGTACAAGCACCAATGGTGAATGAAATCTGGAAACTTCAAACATGAAAAATAAGAAGAACTGCAAAAAAAAAAATAATAAAATATATCGAGTCAGCGGTTAAATCAAATTCTTGTCCAAGCTGAACCGGTTAGATTGAACAGCTTCCGCTGGCCTGGAGCTATTTTATCAGTCCTGCATTCCAGGGTCTTGCTTGTACCTGTAAAGCCCAGAAACTGAGAGATCCATAAGATTCCACTGCAAGTCCTCACACGTTCACATTCTCTGTCATACAAGAAAAGAAAAGAAAAGAAAAGAAGTGAAGAACATTTCCAAGTAAGTTCCGTTCTCCAAAACAGCTTAGAATGACCCAAAAACCATTACATATTTATGAGCGCAAAGAACACTTTATGGCGTACAGTGCATATAGAACTCTGTCATGCTGCACTTCACACTATAAATCAAAGGGATATATATTAATTGTAAAAGATATATGAAACTCTAGGGGCTAAGCACCATATGAGAATGTATCGCGGATTGTATTAGCTGAGCTCGGGTATAGCTTCATGATGTACACCTATACTGTTGTAGAAGATACTGAATTTCATAAAGTACCATTAGAGTACTATGGAGTATGCTCTGGTGTATGCCTGTGTGCCGGTCCCAAGCCCGGATAAATGGGGAGGGTTGTGTCAGGAAGGGCATCCGGCGTAAAAATTCCGATCTGCCTAGTTGGGAATAGCCGAAATGGGAAGGAGGAGGAGGAGGAGAGTACTATGGAGTTACATAATAATAATAATAATAATAATATAATAGAGTCATTCGGTGCTTGAACCCCTAATTCTATCCAATGCACACACAGACACAAGCGTAGCAAAGCGGAAAACACATATTACACTCTACCAGGAAAACAAGAATGGTGGATAGACTGTCAGCTCCAGAATTATTGATGCCCTTCAAAGGAATGAGGAAAACAGAACTATATCAAGAACATGCAAGGAGGAATATCTGATCTAGGAAAAAAAAATGTAGTTTTATGATTAAAAGCTTTAATTAAGAGGTGCAACCTTTCTGCAAAATTACTATTTTAAAATCACTGGCACTCACACAATTAATACACAAACATCTTTGCCCAGATTTGCTCTTGAAGGTGTCAATAATTCTAGAGTTGTAGCGCTAAAGGGCATCTCACGCAGGGGAAACAGGAATGTACCTACATACAGGGGACGCATAGAGGTGAGGACTTTTGGGACGATTCACGAAGACAATGCAATTCATTTCTGCTACATGCAGACAAGTTAGTTGCAAAACATGACCATGAGGAAAAGATTTCTCTCACTGAATGGCAAGGAGGGATTTGATTTTCCTAAACTACGCAGCAATCAAAAACAAAAATGATAGGTTTTTTTTTTTTTTTTACAAGCAAAACGACGAGCACGTGCCACTGCGAGATGAGCGGGAGTGAACGTACATGATGCTTCACACACAAACTCATGCTGAGCACTGAACTTTCCTTTACCTCCATACACTTAACAGTAGTTGTCAATTGCATCAAAGAATGAAAAGTGAAGAGAAAAATCTAGTGTTGCCATCAAAGAGAAAGGAAAACAGAGACAAAAAAAAAAAAAAAAAAGAAGAAGTGCAAAGGGTTTAGTTAATATTACCAAAACAGAAAGTTACGCAGAAGTTCCTTCTACTAAACTACCTAGCGTCATCAGAATTCCACACACATGCAAGCGATCTTTCACCCGAAAAATGAAAGACGGAAACGTAGAGAGGAATTGAGGAATTGAGATTTCCGTGGCGTCGCTTTAACTCTGCGCACAAATTTGTGTGGTGCTGTCTAAAGGTGAAAGATCGCTTTAAAGTTCAAAACACCGCACTGCTGTCCGTTACCAAAGGTTACACTGATCGTGTCCGTGCCTTGGGTCACAGCTCGGTACCTTGGGTGACGTTCTTTTCATTTAGGAGTTGAGTCTGGCTGTTAGGAAGGATCTTAATCTCTGGAGGACCGGGGCTCTGTGATACACGAGATGCCATCAAGGCGTTGAGGTACTGCAAGCGGGTTACCTGCGTGAAACGGGCATGGGAAAAAAAAATGGAGAAATGAAAGAACAAGAATACCCTTCTATTAATTATATATAGCTAGATATATATGACTAGAACTGTGACAGGACCAAGTGCGCACTATGAAATCACACAATGTGTACTGAACAACAGAATTTATATCTAGATTGTGTTTGCTCTATTTTCACCATTACAAACCGTTCTAACAAAGTGGAAGACGGACGTGAATGAAATACTGGACGCCTTGGGCAGGTGAACGGTCACCTTTAATTCAGAAATTAATCCAGAGACTGACAGTGTCATCGCAAAACACAGCTTTTGCAATGCATTTTGATAGCCGTTATATTTGTCTATATTGTGTTATGATGCACTGTAAGTACAGTACATGCCAGAAATCGCTGCGAGCAGCAAGAAGGTTTACCAAGATTCACAACTCGCGTTATATTAAAACATTAAAAAAAAAAAAAAAAAAGCTTCAATAACAACATAAGGTTGAGTTTAAGGGCAGCGCGTCTCACCTTGATGAGCTGGAGGTCGGTGAGGGCTCGGACCGTGTAGTCGGGACAGTAATTGGACGGGCTTGTGGCGTCTCCCAGCTCAAACGTGTCTCTCGGGGAGCGATGCTGCGTGGACACCGGAGACTGGTGTACTAGGAGGAAAAACGGTGGATTATAAACTCATTAGCTACAACCAAACTGTGCAAAACAGACAAACTTTACAGGACTCAATCCACTTCGTTGATAATAAAGGCGGAGATAATAAAGCAGGGGGATGGGAATGAGCAGCAGCTGGCTTGGCTTGTGACTTGTGAGGAAGCACATGATAACCTTGCCCCGTCCGGGGTTGGTAGCTGGGGTATGACAGTGGAGACCTAACTGGTGCGTATGGATTTCCAAAGACTATATTATAGAGAAAATCATAAGGGGTCAGACCCTCCTAAGGTTTACACATCAGATAAAAACATACCAGAGGAAGGTGCTGTCAGCGCTGACACCCCATAGTAGGTGAAGGCCCCGTTCTCGAACTTTAAACCCTCTTTTCCAATCTCCACTTCCACACGCCCCTACACACAACAGAACCAAGCGATGATCATTAGAGCATAATCAGCACAATAAAAACAAATATATTGTAATTATATGTGCATCTATGATTTGCTATCTGCGTTTTCATTCAAGGAAATTTGCTGTCATTTATTTCGACAGCTATTACGCCAAAAATAAACGCCGTGTTTGTGTACAGTTTTATGTGACACATAACGTTTCTCCCATTCCTGCCTGTATTTACAGTATCTCAGCTAGTTCAGCTGCTTGTTCACCTTTGGGCTGTGAGGTCAGCGGTACAGAGCTGTCCTGTGACGGAGAAAACAAACCGCGGCAAAGACGAAGTTGCACTCGCTTCAATTAAACACCGTACTTCATGTAGTAACACAAACTGTGTTTTTAATAAAACTGCAGTGTCCATCCTCCTAATCTTACGAATATAAGCATCTCCGTGTCTCGTCATGACCGACGGGGAAAGCAATCTATACTTAACCTTACAATAATCCAGTAGGAACTGCAACATAGCTCATAAAATCAGATCAACTAATGGGCACGTTAAGCCTGACACAAAATTAATTAACAAGTATATTCCTTGCTGCTGAGACAGGACTAGAGAATATGCATTATACATAGAGATATGCATGTTTATAGTTTTTTTCTGCTCAAATGGCATGCTGGTTTTGCCCTCAACAAAACCTGATGGTAGAAAGTCTTTGGCTGTTTAATAACAGGTCTCACATCTCTCTCTCTCTCTCTCTCTCTTTTTTTTCTTTTTTGCTCTGCTGATGTTTAAAGAAGTTAAAACGTAAAAGCTCGCCGAAGCGTTATAACAGGTGCGACTACAATAAACGGCGATAAAAAAATTTTAAACAAACTTTAGAACCATATATGCGTGACTTAATAACGCAGGATAATTCAAGATTACAGCTCTTACAACTTCTTAATTTTTCACCGTTGGACTTCAGGTGATATTAAATGTGTTTTATAGGACTGAACACTGTAACGGGTTAAAAGTGAAGCCACAAGCTCTCTGTGGCCCTCTAGTGGCTGGACAGCAGGACAATTTTTAGCCTTGAAAAGTCACAGAATCTAACAGCGATTACTGCGAAGACGCAAGATTTTAGAAAATCAAAAAGGCCACGGACCAACGCACCACCCTAATGATTAACAATGCAGTAATTGCCACATTGAGTTAGCAGACGTGCCTTTTGAAGTTGCACTTCGGGGGAATTCATCGTGGGCGTTCACATTTATACACGGGTGTGTACAGACCCACTGCTCTGGCTGTAGTGAAACATTTTAGTGGAACAATTCCATACATGTCCCATATGTTAGTTTATAGTCTGTTGTCATCACACGTGGCAAATCCAAGTTCCATCCTGTTTATGGTTGTGACGTCATGCCACCATGTGTGCGCACAGCATGATTAACAAACAGAGGATAAAATGTTAAATGGGTTAAACGGGTTATACGGTATACACAAGTATTAGCCTTAGAGTAACCGCTGCACAGACATAGCCGTTAAATGCTGACTATACGTTTATTTAACACAGGTCCTTTCAACCTTAAACACTGAATATACAGTTCACTGTTTGAGGAAGAAAATATACATCACTCGCGAGTTAACAGCCAGGCTTATTGCTAACAAAATATATACAGTTTACGAACTTGGACTGCCGAACGTGCCGAGGTCTAAAGTGACGCGATTCTGACTGACGGATTTCCGCTTAGGATATATTACAGCGTTGTGTTTTCTATAAACTTGTTCATCTGACTTTTCAAAGCTGCACCAATTCTCTGAAGTGACATTTGAATGTTTCTTTTGTTGAGCGATTGCAGGACCGGGAGATTTATAGGCTCGAGCGATCGCTGGGGGGGGGGGGGGGGGGTTTGGGGGGTGGGAAAACTTTCCGTGGCACACCTCATGAGTTCTCGCGGCACACACAGGTTGGAAAACACTGTCATAGGGTATAAGTCACAGCGGTGTCCTTTTTATACCGTGTATACCCTCCACCCCTAGTGTCAAGCCATGAAAAAAAAATGCATGACACAACATGATGCACAGAGTCCTGCACATTATGGAAACGTCCTTGCTCAGACATCTGATATATCTCAAACCCGACTTACCCGGGTGTGTTTGGATTCTTGCCAAAGTGTGAAAAAGCCCAGCCCTCAGTGGAGATTATGGAAATGACCAGCTCACCTGCAGCAGGAGAACAAAGTAGTCGACCGGGTGATTGCGCGTATAAAGGTAGTGGTCTGGACTCATTTTGTTGTTTGGGTCAAACTTCACTTCTTGATTGACGCTGGGATGCCGTAAAAGATGAAATAAGACTTTTTCTGACACGCGCTGTGGGCAGAAATGCTCCACTTCTGTGAGACGCAGGAAAGAGACATGGAAAAAAAAAAAAAAAAGAAAAGAATAAAAATTCTAGGTTCAATGTCTTGTGATTTGAATACGCTAACTTATTTTCATTTTATAAATATTCAACATTTAAGAAACAAAGACCAAACTAAGAACTATCCTGAAAATAAGAAAGTCGCTTCTTGCTTTACTGCTGCAGAGGAAAAGTTGCCTATGACTAAGATAAAAGGAGACAGCTTTGTCTGCAAGTACATACATGCCTATATGACCTCCAGTATAGTTTTATAGAGAGGATCTGGTATGCACTGAATCAGTCATGCACTATTTCAAATTATTCTTTTTGGAAGGGGGGGGGGGGGCACAACACATGAGGCTTGGTTTAATCATATCAAATCTGTCCCGCTCTTAATACAGTTTAATATGAGCTTAATATTACCTGCTAAAGCTCCACTTACAAACTTTCCACAAAAAAAAAAACTTAGCCTGAGGGCCATGAAGGACTGACAGCCTCCTCGTGAAACCTTCATTCATGCCTTAGAAATATGCCGATGGAAAAAAGGTTAACAAAAAAAATAATAATAATAAATTATACCACGCATGTAAAGTTCACAAAAACTTTCCCCAGGTCGGAGAACAACGAGCTGGCAATAAGTGAACGCTGAGCTACTTTTTTTGGGAAAATAATGTGTACTGAATCACAGCACTAAAGCTCAGTCCTATTACTCAGTCCAGCAACTCGTATCTACCAAAAAAAAACAAAAAAACAACCAAAAACAAAACAAAACTGCTGCCCATGACAAAAAATACACAGCATGTTTGATTCTGTCCCCTGCAGTCGGGCTGATTTAAAGTCAAAACTCTTCTCACTGCTCTCAAACTTTACAGTCTGCTGAGAAGCGATGGCCTGACGCAGCTTCTTTCTGATGGTCTCATATTTTGGTTTGCAGCGGAGTCTGATTACTCTGTTCTCACCTGCGCCACAAAGAGGTGGAAAACACCAGGGATTGATTTCAATGGCCTAAACACTGCATATGGAGAAGTTAAGGGTGCTGACAGTTACATGCTGTAAATTAGTTGCTTCCTGACACTATAGTTTTGACCAATAAAAAGAAAGTTTGGTTTGTGCACCAAACTGAATTTCACTTTTACTGGTTAATAGTAATCAATCATAGCATTTACATGATCCAATAAATGCAGTAAAAAAAATGTAAACTTTCTTAAAACACAAGTTATAAATAACCACTGTGTTTCTGATGTATTGAGTAATGACACAAGACATTTGTACACTTTCATGCACCATGGTCCATGACAACAAAGCAATATATTCACTCGGTAGATAAAAAGTTTGAGATTCAGTGCTTCCTGTATTTAAAGTTGTCTGTCTGCTATCTGCCTGCTTGTGAGATTATGAACGCGGCGTGGCAATATAGTAGCAGAACATGGTTGTACAGAGCTACAACATCTCAAAGCACAGGTACAGTAATACAACGTACAGACCTCTGGAGAGAAAGCGGTGTGTAGCAAGTAGAAGCTGAGGAGAAGTACGGATCTTCGCGTCTCCTTCCGGCAGCTTAAAGAGAGAGAACTCCTCCTGTACCGCACGGGGCTCCAGAGGAATCTCCAGTGGAGGATGAGGACGCTTCACTTTCATGTTCACTGCGGGAGAAGAAAGGGGGAAAGTCTTGAAGACAACGCATTCAAACGTCGGACCACAAACACCAGGTAATAAATGAGATACTCACTATAGCCATCGGACTCATCCAGGATCTCTGACTTGATGATCTCTTCGATCACGTCCTCGAGGGTGACCAGACCCAGCACCTCATAGAAGGGGTCTCCTTCTCCCTCATTATTCACCCTCTGCACTATTGCCAGGTGAGAGTTTCCTGAGAGAAGCAAAACATTGTCAGGAATGAAGTGCTTTCTGACGAATCGACATTTTTATTTACAAATGCATTTAGTCGGTGTGGCTGGTGGTACCGACTTGAAGGCATCATCCAAAGGAATGTAATCAATTCAACTGCACAGTTACGAGCAGACCTCTAACCTTGGTCCTGCACAGTTTAGTGTTTTCCCTGCACACCAGATTTCACTAATCATCAAAAAAAAGAGTTTTCTTGAGTTGTAATGTGTGATAGAGCAGTGGAACACTAAAATGCGCAAGACTGGGTGTGGGGGGGGGGGGGGGTAACTTCAAGACCAGGGCTGGGTACCAGCGCCTCAGACGTCTGCACAGCATCCTAGAACTTTCACCTTTCTTAAACTCCTCCAGCATGGCGTCCAGCTTGGTGTCATTGAAGACGAAATGTAGAGGGTGGTTGTAGAACTTGGTGATGGTGGTCATGGGCGTGCAGTCTGCGGGGTCCACCAAGGCCAGGTCCTTGATGTACAGGATCTCCACGATGTTGGAGCGCTCCTCCTCGTACACGGGTACGCGCGTGTAGCCGCTCTGCATGACCTCGGACATGGTGCTGAAGTCCAGCACGGCCGTCGACGGGAGCATGAAGCAGTCCTTCAGCGGGGTCAGGATGTCCTCCACCGTCTTGCTCCTCAGCGTCCCGCGCCGGAACTCCTCCTTGACGAACTCGCTGTACGGGTCGCTCACGTTTGCCCGGATCAGCTCCATCACCTTCTCGCGCACCCCACAAGTGCTCACGTCTCGCCCGAGTGCCAAATCCAGGAAGAGCCCTAAGGGGAAAGCTAGGGGGCACGTGATGATCAGACAACTCTGGGCCAACCATACGAGACCCGGTGCGAGGTACAAGCCGTAACCAGAGCTTACCACATGGGGCAACAGCTCCGTGACCAGGAATATGAGTGCGGCGCAGGCGAACGCTGCAGGGACGATGGATCCGATGGCACGGTAGAAGATCACACCAAGTACCGAGTGGCCCAAAGCGCACAAGAACAGCAGGGAGCACACAAGGATGTTTCCTCTCCTCCGAATTGGCTCCAGGCGCTTCGCCAGCCGTCTCTCATCCTCAGAGCCACAGCTGTGCAGCACATAGAGCTCCAGAGGGTCCAGCCAGAGCAGACTCAGATTCAGGCATCGTAACAGTAAACAGATGAGCGCTACCAGGATGATGATTATGGCCAGACCCCACACTGGGATCCCTTCTGATGGCAGATCACTGTCAGGATCTTTTACCCGGAACCTATCCGGTACCACAGACTCCCACTTTTCCCCATCAAACACACACAAGGTGTAGAAAACCGCCCGGGTTTCATCAGAGATGTTTCCTTCCTCGGTTTGGACTTCTATAACGAGCTCGTTTTCTTTTCCCTCTTCAAACTCTCCGCGCACCTGGAAAGCAGACGCGTTGCGCAGGGTTTCTTGGTCACACGTGTCTTCAGCATGGACACCTGCATCCGGTGCTTTAGCGAACGCGACCCACGGCCGAGTACCATTCAGCAGGTACGAGCCGAACAAGCGGAGCCTGAAGCTGGAGCCGTGAGGAGCACTCAGGACTCGCTCGGTCATGTCTACTGCCCCGGTGGCCTGCTCCAGTCTCACACCGAGGACCCGCGGCCAGATGTTTTGGCTGCACGCGCCAGACCCGAACCAGCAAGGCGACAATATCATTAATAAGATACGCAGCTCCGCCGAGCCTACCACCATATTGGAATCAGGGGAAGGGGAAGGGAGAGGGGCGCGGGGGGGGGGGGGGTTTAGTCGCTGATCATGTGACAGCCTGGCCGGGCTTTAATCTCCTAGCGCTTTTTTTCTCGTTGCCATGGAAAACAACGACAAGAACGTCCTCGCTCGCGCCGCCATGTTGGACCAGAAGCGCCGGGAGAAAAACAAACAAACAAAACAAACAAACAACCCCAGGTACCCAATTTAAAAAAAAAATTTAATAATAATAAAATAAATAAATAAAGAAATAAATAGATAAATAGCGGATGTTCGTCGACAGCGCTCGTGACCGGAATGAAAATGACCGTTTTTTTGTTTTTTTTCCTTTTCTTTATAGCGGAACTACGTGTTACTGTTTAAGGACCAATGAGATTACACAAGAAGACTGTTCGACCAATAGGAGACAAACAGTAAAGGGGAAAGCCACGCCCACAATGGGGTGTTAGGTAATGTGAAATAAACAGAGAGAGTGAGGAGGAGGAGGAGGAGGGGGAGGAGGAAGGTGATGTGGTGTGGTGGGGCAAAATTCCTGCGTTTTTTTTTTTTTTTTCTTTTCGCCATTTACAGTTTGACTGGAAAAAAGAAAACAACACCACGTGGGTCAGTTCACCCAAATTGGTACCTTTTTTAAAAAAAAAAAAACCGAGCAAACACTGAAGAGTGCCAGTAGATTTACAGTGTGTTTAATAAATCGTAATGTATTTTCTTTTTTTATTTTATTTATTTATTTTTTTTAAAGTGCAGGTTTATGAGCTAACAGTTTTATTTTTAATATATTAATTTAATATAGTAATTTTTCAAGGCTGGTCAACTGCTCAAACTCTAATAGAAACACAGATACACAGATTGATCACTTTATTCATTCCAGAGGGACTTTGGGAAATAAATGTACAGTAATAACATCTATGACGTAACAGAAGTGCACTTCCTGAAGAAAACACGACTCTCCCTGATGGCTCTGTGATATCGATAAGGCATTGATAAGGCATGGTCAGGAGGTGCATTTTAGTTCTCAGGTGGTTGAGCATTTATCCTGGATCAGATATATGTGAGAGAAAAAAAATGCACTTGAACTTAGCCACGCCCCCTGAGGTGACCACACCCTAGAACCTAGTACATGTCCTCAGAACCTAACCCCCTAAATATGCCTTGGTTTAGTCCATATCTGTGCAATACTGTATCATGCACTGTAACTGTTCAAGCACCGCCAAGGCCTCCAAAGGTTCATTTAAATATATATATATATATATATTGATGGGCAGGCTTATTAACTAGAGTTATTTGCTATCACAGTTTTGAAGATCTAGCTAAATTCCTTAGAGCATTTTGCAAATAAATAAAAAATGGGCTAGTTATGAATCAAATTATAATATATAAAATAACTCTAAGTTATAATAAATTATAAGCTAATTTTCGTAAATGAATCAGGAGAAAAAAAAATCTATTCCCTGTCCACCTTATTATCCACATGACATATGATCATTTATAAATGTTCTGAAGATGCCTGTCAAGTTTCATATAAGTGCATAGAAAGTAACGTAAGTTACAACTCTTTTAGCTGAATACACTCCACCTCATTAGAACTGTTGGGCAAGTGGTGACCATTTTGTTCATAAATCTCATGTTATTGACACTTTCCTGAGCCATTTGACTCCAACGTTGTGAAGATGGAACAAAAACTTTAAGACTAGATCCCAAGCTCCCTAGCTGGAGCAGATGGTGGCCTACTGGTTAGAGAAGCACCCCTATAACTGAAAGATTGCAGGTTCGAATCCCATGGCCAGCAGGTACCACTGAGGTACCCTGAGCACGGTGCCGCCCTCAAGCACTGCTCCCTGGGCGCTGAAAAAATAGCTGCCCCCTGCTGTGTGTCATCCCACGTATGGGTCAAAAGCAGAGAACACATTTGGTTGTTGTGCACTGTGTGCTGTGGTGTGTCAATAATGACAATTAATCACTTTCACTTCAAAAGTAGGTTTCGCATTGTTATTAAAACTAGCACAAAAAAAAACTTACTAAACTTAAACGTGTTTACGAACTGCAAATTGGTTCAGAATTAGCCAAATAATCAGAGAAAAAAAAAAGCCTCTAGGCCTCACAGTTCTCAAGATATGAAATAAAACATAAAATAGTGCTTTATGCTGCACTATAGGACTCCTATTAGGTGGACAAGGTTCATTTCTCTTGCCTGAGTACTGGGAGGGAGTACTAGCTACATATAGATTGTACATAAAACTTTGGCAAAATAATAAAAGGTAATAGAAATCGTGACAATAACAATAGTGTTCAATACAATAGTGTATGGTTATTCTGTAACCATACTTGTCCTAATTAATCAATCGTATTTGATTATTATGAACTATTAAACATGATTAAAAATAACCCTAACCCTACATTTGAATATCTTGTTAAAAATTCCATAATAAGGTATTCTTTAATTAACCTTGAGGAAGTAACAATCTCCTCACAAGGAATTCATCTGTAACAGGTCAGTGTTCCAGCCATGTTTTGTCTCATTTTTATTACTTTTATATCTTATCTTTTATTGTGTATAGTCAATAGTACTAATCATACAATATCAACCCTGCTCACAATATTCTGAAAGATATAGAAAGTGTTTCGTACCCTACTTCATACTTCCATACATATTGCAGTTTTATTTGAAAAATGCATGCCAGCCCTGTTACCATCAACCCTGTTCTTTTAGTAAGGTACGGTGATAATTAAAGATGGCATTTTATAGTAAAATGGAGGAGAACGTTTAGTGCATGTGAGTAAGATGAGCAAAACATTTAAAGAAATAAAAAACAATTTACATAATCAAGCAAAGCGTAGCCTACAGCAGCCACAGTCATATAAATATATATATATATATATACACATACAAAAAGTTAGGGATATTTGGCTTTCGGATGAAATTTATGGAAAACGTAAAAAGTTCACACTACATTGATATAACAGTCGTCCCTCGGCACTTCGCGCTTCGAATTTCACGGCTTCACTCTATCGCGGTTTTTTCTAATACAGTATATTCATTAAAAAGTTGATCGAGACAGTGAAAATGATACAGCGTGCGCTCGGTTGTCTGAGTCAATTA
>JAOVYU010000011.1:10863338-10874812 GCA_025674565.1 Synodontis membranacea | reverse complement strand
TGTTATTTCATGTCTAGAGGGCTCTAATAATGTTAAAAACCGTATTTAGAAGGTCGTAAACAGGTTTTCTATGCTCTCACTATGAAAATATTCGATATATATATATAAATATATAAATAAAGAATCCTACTTCCTGTAAATTCACTTATCACGGTAGCGTCTGGAACGGATTAACCGCGATAAACGAGGGTCGACTGTATATCATGAAAGTAGGGCATTTAAGTAGAAGCATGTAATGGTGATTCTGAAATGGTCTCACACAATTTATTGAAACAAAAGCCAACAACAGTGGTGAGTATACCACAACAAAAAAATGTCAATGTCTCAGTAACGTGTCATGTGAGCATCATTGAGCATCAATTACAGCTTGACAACGACGTCTCATGCTGTTCACAAGTGGACTTATTGGCTGCTGAGGCATGGCATCCCACTCTTCTTGAAGGGGCGGCCCTCAGGTCATTGAGGTTCTGGGGTACAGAATATCCACCGGTCCCTCATCCAGCGTAAATGCTCCCTGGCACTGTGGTGTGGTCAGGTACCCTTGTAGGTCGTCTAGCATGCAGACCACGCTGATGTAAATGGTTTCGAATGGTCTGACGTGACACTTGGGTGCCTTTCACCTTCCGTAAGTGTGCCCGGAGTTGAGCGGCATTCATCATCCGGTTCCACAGGGCACTGGTCACAATGAAGCGCTCATCAGTGTGGGATGTGGCCAAAAGACGTCCACTTCTGTGCCTTTCTGTGACTCTTCCAGTCTCTCTGTATCTCTGTTGCAACCTGCTGATGACACTCTGAGAACATCCTGTTTGAACATCCTGTTTGAAGCCTCGCAATGGCGAGGTACTGTTGATCAATTGTTAGGTGTCGTCTCGGTCTCGTGATGTCAAAATGTGAACAGCATCACGAGGAGGACTGTTTAGATACTAATTCTGATCGAACCAGGAAATGTATAGGTCGACTCATGGACGCTGAGCACGTGCACTCAACTTCTACGGTGCTGCAGCTCAATCTTCTTATAGCCTAGGCCATCTTTATGTAGAGCACCGATTCTCTTTTTTCAGATCCTCAGAGAGTTCTTTGCCATGAGTTAGCATTGCTGAACTTCCAGTGACCAGTATGAGAGTGTGTGGGACCGATAACAGCAAGTTTACCGCACCTGCTCCCCATTCACACCTGAGACCTTGTAACACTAACGTGTCGCATGATACCGGGGAGGGTAAATGACTAAATGGGCACAATTTGGACATTTTCACTTAGGGGTGTACAGTACTCACTTTTGTTGCCAGCGGTTTAGACATTAATGGCTGTGTGTTTAGTTATTTCGAGGGGACAGCAAATTTACCCTGTTGTACACTGACTACTTTACATCGTGTCAAAGTGTCATATCTTCAGTGTTGTCCCATGAAAAGACATAATAAAATATTGACAAAAATATGAGGGTTGTACTCACTTTTGTGAGATACTATATACTGTAAAATTAATATCTTTATACTTCTGTGTGAAAAGAAATCTGTAGTATTTGTTGTATGAGTGAAATAAAAGGCTATGCTTGCAACATACTTAAAAGTAGACAGATACGAATTACCTGTAAATAAAAAACCTGTTATAAAATAATTGCTGTTACAGCAATTCATCAATATACCGGAATGAAAATATGGGAAATTTACTGAATGTACTACCTCTGAAGTCTAAAATGAATATTTCACTTGCGACGTGGCAATAATTTATCTCTAATATACGTCTGATAAAGCTAGAAGTAATCATAGTAATAGTAATAGTAATAGTAAGTAAAGTAAGTTATCAGAGTAATAGCAGGATAAACATTTGTATCCTAAATATTAATTCTGTTGTCATTCCTGTCAGCCTTTTTGTCAGTACAGTACATGACCATTCATGATGATAACCTCAGACATAATAATTCAATAATATTACACAAGAGGTCAATGTGCACATTATGTGCTAATAGGTCAGAGGTGGGAAGATAAGACATGTAGAGCAGAATTTCCATCAAATATTCCCAAAGGACTGACTGTCTACAGTCAAATGCTACATTGGAATCGGACAGGGAAAAAAAATACAAGTCGCTCGTAATGATAAAGAAATAAAACAGGGGGGACGTTTTTCTAGATAAATAGACGTCTCAGATTTATTTTGTCACGTTCGTCAGAATTCCTCCAGTACTCCTTATGTACACATTGCTTTAAATAGAACAATCAAACATTAGTGGAAGTACAGTACATTTGCTCGTTACACTCTTCCCTTAAAACACAGACAGACATTAATGATCAAACTCAGTGTTCTGTATAGTCACGTAAAATGCATCGCTCTGTAAAAAAACAAACCAAAAAAAAAAAAATAGGGGAGGTCACAAAACCATACATGTTTTGTTAAAAAAAGAAGAAGAAGAAGAAGAAAAAAATGCTATGACAAGTACATAGCAAGCAAATGGAAGACAATCATGCTTCTGTAAATAACGATGTGCTACCCAGAGGAGCTTTGCTGGTTTGAAGGCTCCTTCACTGTTTCATGCATCAACACACAAGATGCATGGCCACAAACGCTGATGAGTAAACCATGCACGATGGAAAATAGGCCCGCAGCCCACCTGCGTACACACAATCATAATGTTTAACTTTCAGTGTTGACAAATGGTCAAACTGAGGACATTTCGACGAAAAAGGCAGCTCACTTGAGAGTGAAAAATGCCCCCACCGAGGTCACGGACAAAAAAAGTTCCAATGAACATTAAAAGCAGATTACCTGCTGGACCTCTAGCCCGAAGGAATTTAATTACTTCTGAGCTGCAGGAGTGTCTCATTCCACAACCCAGGGCACAAAAAAAAAAAGCAATATGTTACTCTAAAAAAAAAAAAAAAACAAAAACAACAGGAGATACAGGTAGATCAAAGTGCAAATAGCTTTGGCCGATGTCTTTCCCTATGAATTTAAATGTGTCCTTGTAACTTTGGTCATGTTAAATAATAATGTATGGTCGTAACCAATATGCTCCTGAAAACCCATTTTGCCACTTCGCCTTTAACTCCACTTTTTGGTTTAAATAAAAACAGAAGCACGTTATCCTATACATGCGATATCAACTGAGGTAAAATATAAACCACTTTCTGCTTGTGCAATTCACAGACCCCTTCAAAAGTAATGAGCAAGGCCAATAAATGTTTTTACCGTGCACCGAAGACGTGTGTGTGTGTGTGTGTGTGAGATCAAAAGCTGAATATGATCAGAGAGATCGGAGTTTCAGTTTCTCACTGGTATTTACAACCTGACAGACAACATAAAATACAGAACACATTTGGTATCAAACCGCAAGTGAGCAGAAGTAATGGAAGAGGACGTTTTCAACTGAATTAAAGAAAAAAAATAAATAAAATAAATGTCTTCAGTGCACAGCAAAAACAAATTACACTAGCCGTTCCAATACTTCTGCAGTTGATCGTGAGTATAATTTATTTAACAACGAACCCTTACGTTAACGTATATATTTATCTATCGTTATCTATTAAACATCTCATAAAGGCATCAAAACACTTACAGTATAAATAGCTCAGGAGCCATATTAAAAAAAAAATAAAACTTCAACAGAAAAACACTATGTCAGAAAACTTCGCTCTTGATTTGATTTTTTTTTTATTCGAATTCAATTTGAAATGTCAATGTATGAACCGAGGGCCTGGAACATGTAATGCCCAAACTGCTAGGCAAGTCTCAAACTGTTATTCGACTCTCTTAAAGTAACGGATACTTCACGGGAAGATCTGAATATTCTCCCTTTTTGATGACAACTGTACTATTAGGAATCAATAATGCTAGGGCAAAGTGCACGATACGATTTATAACCTGCTCACACAAATCTCGAGTCTCTGGTCCTAGGGAACATGCTACATAGATACAATCTGACTCTCATCAGTTCAACAAGACTAGCTAAACATGTCCAGTGTTTAAGCTAGCTTTCAGTCTTTCATGCGAGATGAGGAAAACACTGAATTTACAGTTAGATTCGAGTCACAGTGGATTCTGTCTCAGCACCAGTAAAGCTAAAGTTGGTTTCATAGTACGGAATGTATTCCTAATTTTTCTCCCCTAACGCTAATATTTGAACGAGCTATTTTCGAACGACGCCGATTTCCACAAGACAAATCCAACCTTAACTGATATGAGGGTAAGATCTGTGCTTTGGTACTCAACGGTTTTGGCCAAGAGCAGCTGCTTAAATGAACAAAATACACACGTGCCCTGACAAACTGGTAAAATTCTAACCATTAATTCCAGTTCCAAAGGGGAATCCTATAAATATATATATATATATATACGCGTTAATTTAGACACAAATAAATATTTCATATTTAAAGTTACTGATACCATATATTCTCTTCTTACCTGTTGGATCTGTTGCATAGCTCTCTGCTCCTTCTGGGTCAAAAGTCATTTAGTAAATATTAAATACAGTATCAACTATTGATAATATTTGAAATGATTTATGGTTATAACTATGGTTGACTTACTGTATTACAGTCCAATCTGTAGCGTGACAAGTGTGATATTATCAGCCTTGAGAAAGAACCGCGTGTACTGTAGACCTAATAAAGCAACGATAAACTGACGATAAACCAAGTAAAGTAGTGTAAATTCATACTTATGAAGAACAGAGGTCACCAGAGGTTCCACTGAGAGACTTGGTAACGGCAACTGATACTCTCACTATCCAAAACCTCAAAACGGGGGGGAAAAAAAATCCTGACATACAAAACGTTTGGTATGTATTATTAAAGGTTACAAAAAGTGCACGTCTTGCAAACATTTCTTACATACTATTACACCGTTATGCCACTCAAAAATGCCCAAGTGACATTTCGCTGACATTTTTGCCCATTGCATGCTACAGAAACACTTATCCAAAGTATTAAAGACGGACGTGTGCAAACGTGTTCACCATGCAATGTCTGGACGTATAGCATACAAAAAAAAAAAAAAAAAAAAAAGAAAAATGGTCCTTATGACCTATTAGTGATCTCAAACTACACTTGTAGTATCTTTCACGACACAATCACAAACTGAAATCTCTTGCACTTTTGCTGAAGACATCTCCATTCTAGATTCCACCTAAATGCCATCAAACTAGGCATAGGAAGGAAAAGTCGTCATGCAGGGAGCGTCGGAGGAAGATACAAGGGCCCGCTCCAAAGTTTATATGTATAAGTGCTTCTGTGTTAGATTGCATATAGTTTGTAAATGCCCATGCACACGTATAGATCTGTATGTGTGTGTGTGTGTGTGTGTGTGTGTGTGGATCAGTGTGGTCCGCTCTGGAGCCTCATGTCAACTACGGCTCCCCGTGCGCTTTGTCAGATTGTGCTCTCTGTGTGCGCATGGCTGTGAGAGATAGTGTGGATGTGCAGGTGAGGTGTGCTGGGGTTGCTGGGGAAACTCTGTGACTGAGGGTGGTTGTTGGACAGAGGGTGAGGGCTGGAGTTAGTGTTGAGGTTTGAGGTGGAGTTAGAGTAGGACTGTTGGGGTTGGGCACCCCGATTACTATTCAGGCTGTTCTTGTCGTTTAGCAGCAACGTGGTCTCGTTCGTTCCCTCTCTGAGCGCTAACGGCGCCGCGCTGCAGGTAGTGGAAGAAGTGGGCGGAGTCAGAGGTGGCGCAAGCATGCCGTCGGGTCGAATGTGATTGCTTTGCGGGGACTGTGGCGTGCTGTCCAGCTTGGAGGCCAGAAGTCCGTTTTGGTACTGAGCACGGGTGACCTGTGGGAGGGGGGAAGACAAATAATGAATGACTCATGACTCAGAAACGTACAGCACGGCCACACGGGAAGCGGAGGACGAAGTGGGGAGCGGAAAGCATAAAGTAGATAAAGCAATTTCCTTAGCAATTTGTCTGCTCAATTTCTTTTGAGCTATGTACGCGGCAGAATTAGATCACTGTCCTCTGCTCATTAGTAAATCACACGGACAACTAGTGAAGTTTTCACTAGCTGTCCAACTAATGAAGTTAAGCAAAATGGAATTTTGTACATTTCTATTTCTCCTCCCTTTTTGTTGTGGAGAAATAAACTGCATCAGAGAAGGTCATCTGGGCAGGGTCTTCTCCTTGAGCTGATAAGATACTGGGATGACCCGAAATACTGCAATAGAGTTTTTCACAAGAGGAAGGCAGAGGGGAAGTCAGGACCAGGACACGGAACCATTACGTCCCAGCATGTCACTCGATAGTGAACGACAATCATTCTGGCACCTCCCACAGTTCCCATGTTACGAGGAAACAAACTGCTGCTGTCTGCCCCATGTTTGCCTCTTGTGGGAAATTAGGGAAACTGGACCTACTGTTGCCTGTGGGTGTGCGCTGTTCAGCCTTCTCAGGTTCTGATAATGTTTCAAATGAGGTTTACATCACGTGCAGTCCTCCAATTGATCAATGTCAGTGTCTTTGACTTTCCTTTTTTCTGTGAAAAGAATCCTATACTATTCCCTATCTGGTCACCTTTTAACATCCACCAGCATGGAATCAGTAACTTAGGAAACCTGTGGTGTTGACCCACTTCTTCTTCTTTTCCGTTCATTCTGCAGTGAAACCTGAGACTTTCATTTAGTGTTACTTTTTCTTACATTCACGTTACGTGCAAGGGCCTAACATGAACAGTTCCCTTTCATGTTCACAAACACCGAGCATTAATCAGACCTCATCCATAAACCCTCTGTGAGCGGCACAGCGAAAATACACTGTACTACAGGGGAGCCAGAAATGCGGTTCCAAATACGGCGAACAACTGAAAAGAAAAAAAAAAAAGGCAGTGTAAACTTTACTCATACCTTAACAAACTGCAGGTCGGACAGGGCACGCACATTGAAGTCGGGGACGTACTGGGGCGTGGAGGCGCTGTTGAGCTGCGAGTTGCTGCCGCTGGTGGACAGCGCATCCACTCTCTCTGTGCAGCTCAGTGAAGCCGAGCGATTCAGCCCGCTAAGGTGTGAAGGAGAACGAAACTCTGAAACGGCCAGAGAGAGATGAATGAGCTGACGAAATAAAAGAAAAAAAAAAAACTTGAGAACTGCCAACACGTCTCAAACAGCCACACAGACACACACACACACACTCTTACAAATGTGTGTAACGGTAGCGATAGTGATTCACAAATCTCACACACATATCTCAAACACAGTGTGGGTCAAGTTGTACTTACTGTGTGTTTGAATATGTTAAACAAGAAAACACAAACATGAACAAAATGGGAAACGATGATCGGATGTTATCATGACAAGATTGAGACAAATCAGTGGCACGTGATTATGAGGATCAGCTCGACTAATCTGCAGCATCCTCACTGCCAGATGGTTAGGGACTACAGATACAGAACACACACATTCGAAGATTTAGACAAAACAACGGCAAGATGGTGGCACGTCGATGTCTGCTACAAAACATCTACATGCTGTGAGTTAATCTGCTGGCTCCCTCTATAGGTCGTATTAGTAACTGTTTTTACCTACGTTACTTCTGCGATGCAATTTCTGCGGTCATGTTCAGAAAACCGTGCTAATTGGAGCAACAGGAACAGTCACAGAGCAGACAAAAACAAAGACAAAGGACACGTTCTTGCCACTACTAGTTCAGAGTATTTTTTTGAATGGAATCTGGCTGAAAGCGGTGCCTTGCTTTGACATCCATTTCGAACCGCATTAAGAAGCGCTTCACTGATTTGGCACAAATTATGAGAGGAATGAGAGAATAAAGTTCAACGATTGGGTTTGACTAGACACAATCAATTCTCGTGCAAGGGGCGCATTTGAAGAAGGCAGAGTGGGGGTCATGGCAGAGCATGTGATTTTAGGGGAATATAGAGAAATTACATTCCAGTGGAATTCAGTACATTTGTAGAATCACTGCTAAAGCCTGCAAGTCCAGCAAGTCACAATGATCGTATGTGATTAATATGAACACATACAAGCCTATGTCATTTTCACCTGCCCGAATTACATCAGCACACATGTGTGAATAAAAAAAAAAAAAAAAACACGTCTGGGCTGGGAAATCACTGTCGCAGTTGCTGAATTCTGAAAAAGCTGAAAAAGTTTTCAATAGTTTTTTTTTTTTTTGCCTGATGTAGAAATGCAATTTAGTATAAATTTATCCCGTTTATCGCCTTCAGTGATTACGTGAGGTTCTAACTGCTGCTTGTTAACTATGCGTGTGCTTCACGCATGCAGCGAAGACTGAACATTAGCATATTTTTTTTGGATCGGTGTCATAGTGAAACATACTACAACTACAACAGATCCAGTGTGTAAACGGTCTGAATACAAGCTGCCAAATGATCCATTAGTGGCACTCTGTGGAATCAACAGCAGACAGAAATTCAATGCAATTTTGTCCCCTTTTACGTTTAGGGCATGAGCAGCCAGATTTTTTTCAAATTCTATAACTTTTCTGTTTAGGATGCATTCAAAAGGAAACATTTCAGTTCAGGATCAAATGCAATATGTCTCAATGTGAATGGTTTCCCAGCCACATATATATATATATATATATATCAAAAAAAATGATTTGAACAGCCACTTTAACCACCACCACCACCACATTTGGAGATTTGGAGTTTCACTCACTGATGTACTTGCTGAACGAGGGCTAAAGAGAGGATGACTTTGGGAAAAGTGATTTTGTTTATTTGCTTGTTCGGGTTATCTATTTAAGCCCTGCCCAACTGCCCCGTCCCCTGATTCCCATGTTAGTGGCACATGGCTCACCCCCTCCTCCCCCCGGGGTTAGCTCCCAACGTGCAGGGGTTTACCTGGGAAGCGAGAGAACAGAGAAAACCTCTTAAGAGAAAGGCGCCGTGGCCGAGGCAGCACCACGGAGGGGGACAGAGGGGGGGTGACAGCTGAGCAGAGAAGGAGGGAGTCAGGGGGGGGGAGAAATAGAGAGGATCTTTAAACAGTTCACAGTTCATTCTTCCATCACAACATCTCATCAGTGGGCTCTTTATTTCTTTCTCGCATCAGACTGTGGACTGCAGATGAAATGACTGTTTCCCAACAAGCACAGAGGTGTCTAGTGAGACCATCATTTAATTCATAATGATAAGGAATTTACTTCTAGCCTGAGAAAGTCAAGCAATAACAATTCCCAGACATATTTTCAAGTTGTAATGATAACATTACGATCTAACCTAATCAAAAGCGGAACAGATAAACGTACAGTGGATTGAAAACATTCGGCTCATACAGTATGCTGTGCACGTACAGTAAAAGACACATGTGGACACACTCAGACAAACGCTTAGCACAAAACACCCGAGGTGCAGTCTGACACGCAGTTAAAATATGTAGCACGGAAAGAGCTGTAGTTTGAGATTCCACCACTAGATGTTAGTAAATCTCCAGCATCCCGTCTTAAACCTTGTCTGTGCAGTACTCTACAGGATAAATACAATGACTCGATTTCGCTCTTTCTGCACACATTGTGGTCTATAAAGCCATTATGATCATGTCCTGAATATCCAAATGTCCTAGGGTTGTTTGGATACATCTACAATGTGTAGCATTTTATTTTGTATTAAGGAATAAAATACAGTACATGGACAAAGGTTTGTGGACCCCTGCCCTTGCCGTTACACATCTGAGTTGCCCCTATGCTATTTTAAATAACCTCCACTCTTCTCTGAAGGCTTTCGACTAGATTCTGGAGCGTGGCTGTGGGGATTTGGGCTCATTCAGCCATAACAGCATTAGTGAGATCAGGCACTGATGTTGGGTGAGGAGGCGTGGGGTGCAGTCGGCACTCCGGATCATCCCAAAGGTGTTGAGGTCAGGGCTCAGCGCAGATCACTTCTTCCTTACCCAGTTCTTCCACTCTGACCTTAGTAAACCATGTCTTAATGGAGCTCAATTTGTACACAGGGGAATTGTAAAGCTGGGAAACTGCAAAGTCATCCTAGGCAATTGTGTGCTTCCAACGTCTGAGGAAGAACCTCAGATCAGTATGATGGTTAGGTGTCCGTATACTTTTGTCCATATAGTCTTCTTTCAGCTGCCCTCGTTAGGGGTCACCACAGCCGATCCGCATGTCCAGTCTGGAATACGTTTTCTGCCGGGTGCCACTTCCGTCCATATTAGTGTACTCTATAGCGCACTCTATACGCTCTATTAGAAGAGCAGCTGTGACCTTCCTCTTCTGGACAATCTTATGCTTGTTGAAGTAGACAGACGTTACAGTGTCCCGCTCTACACTAGCTGGAGTTAGTGGGCTAATGGAGACCTTGTGGAAAGCCACTGTATTCACCGCATGGTCCGACCCCGAGCAGTGTGTGTGCTGTGTGATTATGCCAATCGACCCTTTCCCCTTTCTCTATCAGAGGAGGTGCACAGGCTTACATACTGTAGCTTTGGCTACTCAAGTGTCTGTCGTTCCTTTCACGGTGTAAAAGACAACGTAAGACGAGATATCACTGTTAAAAAGACTCACCCAAAGATGATGTCGTTAATGCCATGACTCCATAATAGGAAAAGGGACCGGTCTCAAACTTCATGTTCTCATTGCCCGCCTCCACTTCCACCCTTCCCTGTACAAGAGAGAAGAAAAGATACCAGTGCTGTGCATTCTCCCTTAGTATAAAAATAACTGGACTGATGTATTTTTTTCTTTGGAGGACTATTAGGTGGACCACTGGTCAAAACTGCATATTACTGTATGATTATGTACTATTTAATTCCTATCGATGATAAAAAATAAAAAAAAACCCTATAGAAACTACACCGTCATTTCCATAAATTTGGACATAGTTATTGTAACAGTTATTGTAGTTGCCCACAACAGTAAATTAAATAAAGTACAGACTTCTTAGCTTTCATTTGAGGGCATTAAACCCAAATAAGGTCAACAGTGCAGGAATTAGTGCACATTTTTACATGATATTACAAAGTACGCTTCAGGTCATTGTCCATGTACAGTGTGCGTTCTGAAGCATGTGGGTCAATCTGAACAGATAATTTAGCCCCAACACTTTGTCAATCTATATATATAAAATTAATCTCGTGGTTGAGACTAGGGATGCACCGAATGTTCGGCAACCGAAATTATTCGGCCGAAAATAGCCAAAAAAAGCACTTTCTGTGTTCGGCCGAATAAGTAAAAAGGCCGAATAAATTTTGCCGAACAATGACGTTTTTAATGACGCGATCAAATAGTAACCCGCGTAGAGTGAGAGGCGCGCGCTTTATGCAGCAAACATGTCAGCAGTGTGGAAGCACATTAAAGTGTCAGAGAAAGAGGCAAAAACGGCCGTTTGCAAACACTGTTATGCTGAATTGTCCGGAGGGGGTGCATCTACAAAAACGTACAGCACTTCAAGTTTAATTTATCACTTAAAATCCGTAAAAAAGTGCCGCAGGTAGGCTACTTCTATGGGAAATTAATTTAAGATTTTATTTATATTTTGGATTATGGTAACACTTTATAAGTAG
>JAOVYU010000011.1:10819125-10829180 GCA_025674565.1 Synodontis membranacea | reverse complement strand
GTAAAATTATCTTCTCTCATAAAACGTAAAGTGCATTAAAGTGCATTTTAACATTATGTAGGACTAGAGCTGTAATCAGGCCTTATAAGTTAGGCCCGACAAGGCCCAAACCCGATTACAGCCCGACATTATTCCAATGTGCGCATGCACACAGCTCTCTTTTCAGACTTTGCTTTCGTTGCCGTTTCATCTCCTCAGCTTCCATTTTCTCATCTTTCTCGTGCTAATTGAAACGCATCACCTGACCGCTCATTTACTGTGCAAGCCTGAGCCCGGCCCGAGCCCGTGTAAAATGATACAAATCAAGCCCAAACCTCATCGAACCCGGGTTCGGGCAGAGATCTTCAGCTCTATGTAGGACTACTACAACAAAGTGCATACAAAAGTGTAAAGTTGGTAAATCCAAAACAAATACATGAACACTTTCACTTTCGGCCGTGTTTAAAAGTCTTTCAGCCGAAAACTGAAAATGCATTTTTGCCCAGTGGCCGAATATTCGGTGCATCCCTAGTATTAATGCACCCCATATGAGCATGGATGCTGGCTTTAGAATTGTGCACTGATAACAAGCCACAGGGCAAACTTTGATTTGTCAGACCACTGGACAGTTTTACACTTTGCCTCAGTCCATCTTAAATGAGTTCGGACCTAGAGAAGGTGATGTCATCTCTGAATCATGTTTGTATATATGCTTCCTTCTTTGCATAGTAGAGTTTTAACCTGTACTTGTGAATGCAGCGATGAATTGTGGTCACAGACATTGGTTTTAGGAAGTGTTCCTGAGCCCAAGCAGTGATTTCACTTCAGAATTGTGTTTTTGTGTCTTTTTTTTATCAATAATATTACGCTATAATTTTTTTGTTGTTGCTTTTCACTTTTTCCTTTTGTCACATCTTCTGTTTTTTCAGGGAATGTTTTTTTCCCCCATTCTAACACAGCAAAGAAGGCCATCCACATCAAATCTGCTGATAATGTCACCAAATCTTTCACTAAGGTATGTTAAACAGTCATTATTGCAAACATTCATCTTGCTCAGTCCATCTTGCTCAGTGCAGGATCTTTATTCATTCATCCTATATGTTAGCTCACTGATGGAGAAAATTGCAGCAATAGGGGTGTGCATCCAGACTCTAGATAGGGTTAGTGAGACAGAAAGCAGTGTAGTGTCTGTGAGGGGGGAAATCATAGGCAGAGTTAGCAACTAACACATTAGAGCCCTCACAATGTGGCAAATAGGTGAAGGCTCAGCGGTGTAATCGGAGAGCCAAAGCTAATGCTAAGGCTTGCCCATGGGAGCACCGCTCCTCTCTGCTTCATGTGTCTAACAGGTTTGCTTTCCTCAATGAAGCACCTGCTGAGAAACCTGAATGGAATCTAGTTGTAGGGATCTTAAAGCACATGAAATTAGCTAGACCTCCAGGCATACCAGCAGGTATAGTTAGATGTTAGTTTCTGGGAGCTAGGACACCAGACATCAGGTAATTTTAGTGTCTTATTGCATGTACCGGTATTTGTCTAGGAGCTGATGATATACACCTTCATCAGTCAGAGGTTATTAAGTGTAACTTTGTAGTGGTGTTTAAATTATTGAAGGCAAGATCCAAAGTTGTACTATGCTCTGGCCCCATCCCAATGCAGTGTAGTGGTGTAGCTTGCAGCAGGTTATGGTCACTGAACTGCTGTATGTCCAGGTAATGCTCCAAAAACTTGTAGTACTTTTGAGTGCATGGTTGGCCTGTTGGGGTGGGATAGTATCCATCCAACTTGCTCTCATTTCTTGCAATGTAGTCTCCGAACAGGCCTAGTTAATCTGTGACAATCCAGAGCCATGGCTAGGGAGCAGACAAGCAGACTAAACCGACTGTCAGCTAGCTGCACAGAATTGTCCCTCAAGTTCTACTATTTTGAGATTGCGTCTGTTTCCTGAGCTTAACAAAAATGTAGAAATACTCAGAGATTGTTTTAGTAACCTAATTAACATACATTTAGTTCATACTGAATGTACAGCAAGTACCTTTGGTCTAAAGCTAGGACTATTAAATATTTGATATCTAACATCTAATGTGCATATTGTTAATTATATTATTATGGGTCAGTTTAATGTACAGTGTTTAACATAAACATTAATTACATATAATAGGACCCAGAGCCGTATATACCGTATAGAGAGTGCGGCCAACTCAAACAATGGGAGCCATGTTGTAACCCATCATCCGAGGATCCTACAATGCAATTCTATTCGGCGAAGAGGTGGTGTTTGAATAAAACACTTATTTTCGCCACGTTTATTTTCGTAAATGCCATCACCAGCACACAGTAACATGGAAAACAGTATAACAAAAATATATCTGTGTGTATTCACCCCCCAAAAACGGAAAATATGTGCTAAAGAGGCCATAAAGTTTACAGTACCTTTCTCTGGCGTGTGCGTCATTGCTAAGGGGACAAAGGAGGATAAAAAAAACCCAAAACTTTTGCGTTATAATGCAAAAGATGACTACTACTTTTTTTTTCTTCTGCCATTTTTTTTCTCCCCCTTTGTCCCCTTAGGGGCTCCGTATTGCAGGAACACATCACTCACAAATCACGGCGTCTGTCTCTGACAGACATTATTCACATAAAATACTTTCAAACACTTCCTAAGGCTAAAGTAGGCTACTAACTTGGCATAGCTTATAGCATAACATGGAATATAGTCTTCCAGTGATGTCTGACCTGACTGTCAATGTAATCTTTTTGCCTCTTTGTTTTCGCGTGAGCTTTTTTTTTTTTTTTTTTTCCTGGCACCGATGACTCACAGCAGTATCATGACTCTCTCTACCCAAACACAGATCAACAGTATCCTCACTGAGGTTTTGAGGAACAGAGTTAACTCCCAGACAAGTACAAAAACCACATCCATCTTGCCGCATATACCAACTTCACTATCCGTCTCTAAAGTAATGTGCAGACTTTTAGATTCACGATGGTAAGACCAGCAGCTTTTACGTCCGGACACTAGGATACGTTCTCATTCTCTGCTTGCATTTAATGCTTCGCTCAAACATGAAGTAGTATTTCTACAACAAGCATATCTCCAGTATTACACTAAATACACACATCTATTCAGTTTACAAGAAAATCATTCTCTTTTCGTTTATGTCCTACATCCTGACAAAAATAGCCTATGTGATAAATTACTCTCACTCAGTCATAACTGGAGTGCAGCTCGTATGTGTTTTTAATTAAGGTCACAAAGGTATTATTCTTAAATCGGTTTTGTTTAACCTACAGTAGTGTTATAAGTGTTTTCATACACAAACAAAAAGCTATTAGTCTTTAGTTATAGAAAAGAGAGACATAACTTACCTCACACGAGAAAAAATTAATATTTGATTTCCAGTTCTTTCTTTTAACCTTGGACTCTCACATTTTTCTTTGATCCAGGTCGTGGGGGAAATGATGCCACAGCCATAGGCTACACAGCAGGGCATCCCCCTCGTTTAAATATGTGTAAAAACTTAAGAAACCTGATCATCATCTGTCAACGTCAATAGAAGTGAATGGGAATTTTGGTGGATGATGGGTTACATCATGGCTCCCATGAAACACGTGACGACCTCTGGGCCAATCAGAGGGCAGAACCGTTAAAACCGAGTTGGCCGCACTCTATATATCTACGGCTCTGATAGGACCCACTCAAGATGGTGGTCACACCCTTGATCTAGTACTAACTTTTGGATTTAATATAGAAAATATAGTCACAAACATCACACAAATATAGTCTGAAACATCAGATCTCAGATCTTTCTCAAATCTCAGATCATTATCTCGTCTCATTTAAAAATTTTGACTCAACGTTTTGCTATCCTTTAGATAATGTAACTCCACTTAAAAGAAAAATAATTTGATAAAAAATAATAGCACCCTTCTATAACAATGGCATGCACCCAAAAACTGTATATGGTGTCGAACTAAATTGATAATATTCCAATTAGCTCTTAGTACAGCACGATCAACGTATCACTCCACCCCAATAGAAGATAGAAAAATCATCCCTAGATTCCTATTTAGTACTGTAGCAGAATTAACTAAGAATAAGACTGTGACAGTAACATTCACACTATCAATATGTAGACTTGAATTTTTTCAATGTCAAAAGTGAAAATGTAAGGCAAAAAATTCAGACCATGAATATAAAGAGAGACAATTTGATATCTAACCTTGTAGACAAGAATATAACTATAATATCAGTGATTAGAATGTTTTACCCCCCTTGGAGAGACTGAACTAATTTTACTAATTTCCTTATAAAAATCATCAACCTTTACGCTAGATAAGGATCTAGCATAAAGGCAGGGATACCTGCCTTTCCTCAAGCAGATAATACCAGAAGCGATCAAAATCTATTCTAAGAATAATCAAGTCTTCCCATTGTACTGGCTATATACCTCAATCCATTAAATTATTCTTCTTTTATTCCTTATTAAATTTCTCATACCTATAAAGGAATATCATTGATGAAATGTATCCATCAGAAATTAGACCACGTCTTAACACAGAGCACTGGTAAAAGTGGAAAATGACCTACTACTGGCCTCAGGGTTGTGTCTCCTTGTATTACTTGACCTTAGTGGAGCTTTTGACACCATTGATCATACTATATTTCTTGATATCAATAGTTCTGTCTTATCAGAATTAAATAGAAGGAAGCTAGTGTCAATTAGCCATTGTCTAATGTCCTCTACACAATCCTCAATTTTATTAAGCTGTTGAACCTTGTGGAACACCAAACTGTACATTATTATGTGTAGAAGAGTCACTGTTTACATTGACAAACTGATAATGGTCAGTCACACCATCCAGATCTGAGTAAGGAGAGGGCCGTTCTAATTTTCTAATCTATTAAGGTGGTGCAAAAAAAAATCATGATTTTTCTAAAATACATAGAGGTGGTCTTCAAAGTAATCACCATTAGATTCTCTGACTTTCTGCCATTTCTCTGGCAAAGAATGGATGCTGTCACAAAAGAAGGATTCAAATTTTGAAGAACTGAATTCATCTGTGCAATTTCATGCGTCCTTGAGTTATTGTAGTAAACCCATTTCTCATCCCAATAACAATACACCTCAGAAAACTTCTTTTGATCTTGAGCAAGCAGTGAAATGCAGGTTTTATGCCATTGAGGGATATTTCTCACTGAACGTACATGTAGAACCTGCCAACTTAGAGTTGTCTTCACATACCTTAGAATAGTAGAATGATACTTATTCAAATGTCGAGTTGATAGTGTTGCATCTTTGTCCAGCAGTTTTCGCGGCATTCTTCCATTTCCTTTGGTGTACCATTTTAAGCTTATCATCTAACTCAAAGTTACCTTTTTGAAACTTAGCTTAAGTACCATCTACATACATGCATAAAGTTGGTACCGCAATCAGATCGGAGCTGTTTCGCAGGGCCCCTAAAGCACGTGAGGGCATTTATGAAGCTGGATGCATCCCTAGACTCAATTACTTTGATGTGGATAGATAATATCCAGATAGTGGGCTATCTGAACATAATAGCCCACTGCTTGCTCTCTGCCTGTCCTCCTCTGGTGCGTCTGGTGGTAACAGACCAAGGCCCGAAGACATCAAGTCCCACATAGATGAAAGGAGGGCAGGCTTCAAGGCGTTCTTATGGTAAGTTGGCCATTTATTGTTCCTCCCCTTTTCCCCACAGCTTCCGGCAGGTTATGCATTTGTGGAGGACTGAATTAATCAGTCTCCTGCCACCCAAAATCCATAATTCTGCTGGCCTTACTGCTCCCTCTGTTAGATGGCGACACTGATGTTTCATCTGCTCATCGTAATGTCAGTAGGGAGACGTGGTTGTCTTTAGGGAGGGATTATTGGATTCTTTACCATAGGTGTAAGCTGGGAATGTTTCAGTCAGCCCCCAACATGGATGAGATTATCCTCCAAGCTTGGGCTGAGCTTGTGCAATGGACTGCTCTTAGATACCACCTTGTTTGTATGAAGGGCCAACAGTTCATATATAAAGGCTGCTTTTCATATTTGTGATGCTTTCAGGATAACATCCTTGGCTTGAGCCATTTCATTCACAGTGCGAGGTATGTCACACCTGTGCCATCCTTTGCATCTGCTGTTTTGGTTGGAATGTTTGTGGGACCTTGCCATATGGATGAGAAATGCTACTGCTTGCACCAGAGAGACAAAGGTGGAAAAGCGTTGAAAATGGTTGGAGGTAAATACAGATTCCTCCAGGTGAGTGGTGTAGTTATGCACCTATGGTCTGATCTCTGAGTCATACTCTGGTTCAATGAGCTGAAACTTTCCACACGTTTGTGCTGTCTCTGAAGATGGTTTAATGGAGGAAAGAGGGTCCAGTGAACCAAGAGACCTTGATGCGTGGTCCGCTGGGTTTTCTTCTGTATGCAGGTAGCTTCATTGTTCTGGTTTGGAGGATTGATGGATATGTTGGACTCTGTTGTGGACATATGTGTAGAAATGTTTTGTTTTATTACATCTTACCACCTTACTGTCTGTAAGACAAAATTTCTTCATTTTGTCTTCTGGGAGAGGTAGTGGGCAGATAATTCAGATGCAAGTTCTCTGAGAAGAGCTCTTCTCTGGATTGTGACAGGTGCCAGCAAACCCAGGGGATCAAAAACACTGCTGACGGTGGAGAGAACTCCATAGCGGGTGAAAGGTTTGGCATTTGTTGACGCAGAGTAGGTGAACGTATCTGAACTGATCTCCCATAAAAGGCCTAAGCTTTGCTGCAGGGGAACTGTTTCTCCACCCAAATCCAGGTCCTTTGGAACACAATCTTCAGATGGAAACGCTTTAGTTACTGCTGGACAATTTGACACAAATTTGTGCAAGTGGAGGTTTGACTTGGCAAGTGAAGACGGAGTTCACTGGAGAAGGTTGATCGCCTCTGCTACAGATGGCAAAGACACCAAGCCGTCATCTACATAAAAATGTCTTTCCACAAACTTTACTGTGTCCGTACCATGCTCCTGGACACCTTCAGTGATAGCTCTTTGCAGACCATAAATGGCAACAGCAGGAGATGGTGTATTGCCAAAAACATGGACCCTCATGCGATACTCAATAATTGCCTTGCTGAGATCATTATCCTGGTACCACAAACAATGGAGGCAGTTGCTATGGTTTTCATGCACCAAAAAACTGTGAAACATCTGTTGGATGTCCGCCATGGTGGCAACTCTCACCATCCGGAAGCGTAGGAGAACACCTAGAAGGGAATTGTTAAGGTCGGGACCTGTGAGGAGCACGTCGTTGAGGGAGACACAGTAATACTGGGCACTGGAGTCAAAAACTACCCTGATCTGATTGGGCTTTTGCGGGTAGTACATGCCAAATCATGGAAGGTACCAGCACTCCTCGTAATCTTTCAGTGGTGGCGCCACTTCTGCATGACCATTAGCAAAGATCTTCTCCATGAATGCTGTATACTGTTTTTGCATTTCAGATTTCCTTTTGAGATGTCATTGTAAGGATTCAAAACGTTTGATTGCCTGGTCTTTGTTATTTGGCAAACCCTGACGTGGTTCTGACGTGGCAGTGGGGCGACCCAATTGTTATTGTCATCTTTGTAGACATTCATGTCCATAGTCTTTAGGAAGAGTATGTCTTCTACTGATGGAGCAGGTTTATTGTCAGGCTCAGTTTGGTTGAACACTGTCTGTCCCAGCATCCTCTCTTGTGATTTGCTAGCTCTGCCTAAGCTTGGCTGTGTTTCCTTGATATGCATGGAGCTTGTGCAAGGTTGAAAAATGGAATGACGACAGCTGTCCAGCACATGGGTCTTGAATGCCCCAACCATTGGCTTGTGTGCCTTCCCAAGAACACCTCTCCTACCACCACCCAGCCAAGATCCAGACATTGGGCAAAGGGAGCATTATAAGGCCCATTTACCTGTTGCCTGACTTTGTATGCCCTAATCACATCTCTTCCAATTAGCAGAAGTATCTCCGCTCCTGGGTCTAGTTCAGGGATGTGTTTGGCGATGTGATGGAGATGAGGCTGATGCACAACTGTGCTTGGAGTTGGGATCTCAGCCCAATTGTTTGGAATCTCAGGACACTCAAGGAGTGGTGGGAGAGAGATGAGAACTTGGCCATCCAGCGATTCAATCTGGAATCTTTCTGCCTTTCTGTTTTCATGACACAAGAGCACATTCTGAGATGGTAGAAGAATGTTTTGTCCTCCACCCTGAACAGGTCAAAGAACTCTGGCCTGGCTAAAGAGTGGTTGCTCTGGTCGTCAAGGATTACATAGGCTTTAATGGCTTAGTGCTTGGAACACTAGGGTAAATCTTCACAAGGCAAATCTTGGAGCATGAACAACCCCACTGACTTAGGCCACAAACATCTGTACAGTTTGTCCTAACATAAGTCAGTTTAGAATTGTCTTCTCCCTCCCCGCCGTCCTCTTGAAGCAGTGGAGGAGCCTAGATTAGTTGAGGAATCGAGCCAGGATGCATAGCTGTGTTATGATTGGTGCTTTTTACACTGAGAACTTCACAGAAAATTTGCAGTACTTGACAACATGGGACATTGAAGAACAACACTTGAAACATATTCCTTTCTGTTTGAGGAAGGCCTTTCTTTTGTCTAGCGATTTATTTCTGAACATCCTGCATTTTTTGAGTGGATGTGGTTATGTATTGGGCAGTTCTTATCAGGGTCTTTGTTGTTTGTAGAGACATCTGTCTTGCGTACTGTGATAGGATTGTTGGTGTTAAGAATCCTCATAGGTGGTTTTTCTGTGTTTGTGGCATTCGTGCTGATCTCTTGATGAATGAAGCTGGGATCATTTCGTTTCTTTGCCTCATAACACACAAAGTTACAAAAATACTTTAACCATGACCCAGACAACACCCACTTCTCCTGGAGCCCATAGGGGAGTTTGTCTACAATTGGTCTGATTCCACGGGAGGTGTCGAGATAGGACAGGCCAGTAAGAAATCAATCTTCCTTGGCGCCTTCTAACTCCATGAGCAAATCTCCATGTTCTCGTAATTTAATGTGATCTCTAGCTGAAATCTGTGGAAAACTGTCCAGCCTCTGAAATAGTGACTGTTCATATATTTCTGTAGTGTAGCAGTCACATAGTCTCTCCCATACTCTCAATAGGGCCATATCTGGGTTGTTCACATATACTGAGCGTATGCGTCTCATTTGTTCGCCAGACTCTTTTCCTAGCCATTTGGTCATGAGGTCTAATTCCTGAGTTGCTGTGAGTTGAACTTCAGCCAGGCTTCTCAGGCTTACCATCGAATTGGTACAGTCCTGATGTAACGAGGTCTCGTCATGCCAAGTATTGAGCCAGAGGATGTGAGGAAGAAGGCATACTCTCCAATAGTATATTTTGAGGTTTGTGTGACTGAACAGGTATGCTTACAGGGTGCGTTGATCTTCTGACATCAGTCTTTGATGTTGGCTCAAACTGGTTTGATGTGAATAACTCCATTACATGACCTTTTCCAGACCTGGGGTCTCACTTATAAAACTTTGCGTAGAATTCATACTAAAAGTTTACGTACGCTCAAAAGACGAAAATGACATACGCACAAAAAAATTCAGATTTATAAAAACGTGCGCATGCACACTTTTAAGCAAAATACGTTTTATAAATTGCACTCTACCTGTGATTGTGCGCACGTTGATTTTCTGCATATCCCACCCACGACACGCCCTCTGCACGCCCCTGTTCAACCATACATGATGAATGCAAATCACCTCATGCATATTTAAGCCTCCAATGTAAGCCTGAAAAACTCATGGCACCATGAGTTAAAAGTAAAAGTGCCATCTAAGCAGGTAATTTGTTTCTGAAACCCACATAAATGTGCTTGCGGGTGAAGTGGAAAGCAGAAAAAAAAATATTTTGTTTGTTGGTTAAAGTAGTGGGGTGACAAAAATAAAAGAAAAATATTAGCGGGGTCCAAGCCTTTGGCGCCCACCATCCCAAGCCACAATGTCGCCAAGTGACTACGCTTTGAGCTGCAAAGGCCATGCAAGCAAAACATCCAATAAAGTGTCA
>JAOVYU010000011.1:10750958-10764859 GCA_025674565.1 Synodontis membranacea | reverse complement strand
AAGGCAATGATGGATAGGAATGTTCTATGCTTGATTGATAAAATGTTCTTTTACAGGGAGTTTTGATAATTAAAAATATTTACTAGGCCACAAACTTATGCAACACCCTAATATATTTTGAAGAATCAAGTCTTACCCCTTTGTCAAGACCTACGGAAAGCCATTTTTAATTATATGTTTGTTAATTTGCTACAGCATGCTTAGTAATTTGGGAGTTTTTTTTTTTTCATTGATTTAGGCCTATGCATGGTAATATTTATAAACTTGTTTAAAAGATTACACAATTACATGTTTAAAACATTAGTTATTCATAGCATACATGTATATAGAGTTTATACATATTCATCATCACCATATTCTAATATTCTGTTTCTATAGCTGTGATGTCTATGGTGTCAAACTCCAGATCCCAGACTGCACCATGAACTGCAAATGTGGACTCCCTGGATTACACCAGGCACACACCATGTCACATTCACAGTCACCTGATTTTAGATCACACACCACCACGACACACATTTAAGCACACTCTGAATGCTAACTCATTACAAAGTAGCTGCTCAGCTCTGTACCTACAACTGGTTTGTTGTAATTCTTGCTTTGATCTCTGATACCCTGTTTGCGCATCACCTGACCTCACATTCATCATGTCTAATATTTTGGATCTGTTTTTGTGCTTGCCATTCTTTCTAATCGGAGCATTTTCTGCAACCATCCCTGTCTCTGCCTGACATGAAACACAGTTGACTGTGGACTAATAGTCAACGTACATTCTGTAACTTATGGTTGATTAGCCTAATGTGGGACATTTTAGTCTAATTCACTCTGTGAAGCAGCATAATATGTAATATGTGTCCCACATACCAATGCATCAGCCAGTTCAGCTTCTTCCCCAGAGCTATAGCCTCTGTTACACCCCCTACCCCACACAACAATAGAACCACATATACACAAAATACATACACATACACCAATAGCTGCTGAAGACGGCAAATAAACCAGCCTGTCTTGATCACCCCCCTTCCCCAACTTGCTGCTGCCGCCACTAACGCACTGATCACTTTACGCCCAGAACTTTAAATACAATTATAATCATTTGTACAATATCTGTTTACTTATTTAATCTTGTATTTAATTATATTTTTTATTGCTATTTTCTGAGAGCTGTTAAAGTTGACACTAAATGTTAAGACGATAACGCCTTATCTTATCTATGCATAGGCCATTTAAACAGACAGATGCTAATAGGAGAGCAGCAATCATCTATGAGCACGTGGCAGCGCAAACAGGTTGACGCATGATGGCACGTGCGCTGCCAGAGCTTGGTACCATTGTGCAACAGACTTCTAACCCTGACCCTGACTGAATCCTTGAGTCTTGAGTCATAGTATAGATACTCTTATTAAAACGTTACTCTAATACAAGTCATTCAAATTTTTACTTAAGTTAAATGTTTTTAAAATTACATATTCATAGAACATATTACATAGAAAACTTTTTTTTTATTTTTTTTTCTGAAAGGATTTCAGTTAGTACAGTTAATTCAGCATATTCTCTAGCTAACTATTAGTATGCTTTAGCAATGGATTCACACAGGCCCTGGTCCCAATAGAAAAAAAAACTCGGTGGGCATACAATACATTTGACCAAAAGCCACAGACCAGTCAGGATGTCCATGCTGACCCCTGCCCACCTCTGAAAGCACCAACAATGGGCACATGAGCATCAGAACTGGACCACAGAGTCACGGAAGAAGATGAATCACGTTTTCTTTTACATCACGTGGATGGCCAGGTGCATGTGTGCACCAATATTTAGTGGTGGTCAGTTAAACAAATTGACATAAGGTCAGAAGAACAACTCCCAATGGACCAGTCAACTGATGTCTTTATATTCAATGACACATTATTGGCCTGAGGGCCTTATGTTATACCTGTGTTTAACTGAAAGTTGTGAAGGCAAAAAAATAAAAGAGGAAGTTTTGTAATGGGAAATCTCATGGCAAAGCCACTTCAATGATGTAAAGTCTCACTCGGACTCAGAAATAACTACCTTGTGACCACATAGAGCAGCATGTGGACATGCAACCTTACCAGATCAATGTGAGGAAAAGCCAATGAAGATGTAATTAAAAACAGTGCTCCCACTGTCATATGACCCCCACAGTGTCAGTACTTACATATTTCTTGTGTCACAGGATGTCCACATACAGTATGACATATTGAATAACAACGAGTGCAGCTCATTCAGACAGTGAGATGTAAATCAACTACAGGATGGTATGGTTATCTTAAAACAATACAATGAAGAAAAAAATAACCAATGTAGATATTTTTCTATAGAAATGAAACCTTGCTTGCAGGCTTCCCTATGAGACATCAGATCACCGTCCTTCATGCTGAACGAACAGCAGCTCTAGGGGGAAGCCAGTAATCAGCATTGACAGTATTATTGATTAACCTGAAAGCCACTAGGAAACGCACCCTGTTTCACATTCTGATTGACATCTTAATATCGCTGTCTATCTGTCAAATTTAACTGGTTAACAATCTACCCCATTTTTTTCAGTTGTAAACTATACATGAATTACTTTACATTATGGACAGTACAGTAATCACACCATTAATTTTTACAGAATTGCACATTGTGAAATTGAAGCCTCAGAATCTCACGATTGGGACGTCTCACCCACCGCAGAAAAACTTCAGTAACATCCTTTTTAAATATTTAAAGATGAATACGTGCTATTTTACTAGCTGATATTGTCATAAATGGTTACATTATGATTTTCATGCCAGGTAAATTATTTATATCATGCTCGTACATAATTTTTAAGAATATCCGGAGAAACCTTAGTATAGAACATCTCTAATTAGCTGGGATGTGAAAAGAAAAAGAATTCCACTGTAATGAAATCCATGTGTGACAAAACAACGCTTCTTCATTTCGTTTCATTTAACTTACAGTGTTCACTCATGTCCAGCTGGACATGAATGAACATAGTAGAGTAATTTCATAACTATAAGTTTTAACTCATCTCTTGATTTTATTTAAATAAGTGGTTTTGAAATTCTGTTTTATTCTGGACTACTTCCCGATTAAGCAATCCTTGGGTGGTAATATAACAAACACTTTTGTAGCTCTACTAAAAGTTGTTGTGATTGAATTGAGCTAGCTCGATTTCTCAATGTGACCAAACAAATTTCAACAATAATATCTATTAGAATGTCCAGGGGAATACAATATTCAAGATATTATATTTACACTTTATAAGTGAAAGCCTTACCTTAAAGTCCAAGAAGCATCAACTTACAGGTGGAAGAGAGCTGGTGTGTGATACATAAGCAGTTCAACAAGCATTTATATCTATAAGAGGAAAAGAAGAGAACAAACTCCTGCACGACTGTAAAGCCTGACTAAAGACAAATACTTGGCGCACTCTTACGTTCAGCTCTAGCACTGTGTGGATGGTCAGTTGCCTGAGGTCTGGATAAGAGTCAACAACAAAAAAAATGATTGGGGCAGATAGTCTGTATGAGGCACAGCAAATGGCATGTACACTGCACTGCCCTGTTGCAGTCATGGTTTTGTACCGATGCATTTGTTAGGATAGTTTATTGATAGTTTATTATTATTATTAATAATAATCTAGTGGAACACTTTCCCAGAGAAATGGAGCTTATTGTAACAGTAAAGGGGGACTAAATCTGAACTGGGATTTTTAATAAAGCACATATGAGTGTATAGGCTGTGTTACATTCTGATGCCTACTAGTCTTTATGCTGTACTAAATTTAAATTTTGAGATGAATATCTGTCCTGAGTAATAGTAATTAGATACTAGATAATCCCTTTTGGTTTCATATATAATTAACATATGACACATGAAAATCAGAAAACAAATCTAACATGGGCTTGTAATTTATAACTTTAAGCAAAAGCAACAAATTTTTGTTTGTGAATTAAAAATGAGACGGGTGTATGGAAATTCAAATGTAAAAATAATTATTTTCAAATTAAAGTGTTAAAATTAAAGAGAAATAAGGCATTATTCCATTTTCTTCTGAAAGGGAAGCTATAGATTTTGGAAGTATTGGAAAAGGAATTTTAATTATATACCTGTGATGAACCAGGGTCTCATCCAAGCTTTATTCATGGTGAATATAAATCCATCCTTTTGTATGGAATGTTAGATCTCCATTACTTTTTTAAACCACTAATCGTTAACCAATAAGCACAAAATATTTCAAGAAAATGAACAGACATGACAGTTTTGTAGCAAAGAAGATTTCTATTTTTTTCTTATTGTTTAAGAAACATGAATAACTAAACTGACAAAATGGCACAGTTACAGTACATTCTCTCTCACTGAGATAATGCCAGAATCTAGAATACTGCTTCCCACCAAACAAACCGTTCTTAAACATCCAAATACAGACAGCCTACCGTGGAAATTGAAGAAGCATACAATGTTACAAACAATTTAGATGAACAAATTGAGGTAATGATTCAGTTGCTCTTTTACCAGGTCACTCAATTATAAACACAGTCAGTTTTCTGTCATTCTAAGAATTTGAATTCAAATAAAGGCAGTGCTGTTAAAGTAGTGGAAGTAATGTAATACTTGAGTTTTTCCATTGTCTTTTCTTGAGATCTTGGGTTCACATGTGCACAGGCCTGAACAATCCTATTTTTCATCTGTGAACATAGAAATAAATGCGATATAATAGAAATGATATCTATATCTATAGAAATAGATGCGAATAAAGTACACTAAGACAATATGCAATGCTACAACTTGCATTTATTATGCTTCCCTAATTATTGGCATGACATTCTGCATTCTGTTTTTTTTTTTTTAGACTGAACATAAAGGTTTACCATGCTCATCGTGGTACACAGGTAGGAGTCAAACACAAGGGCTCCGGGCCAAACACAGCTTGCTTCCTCGTTTCATTCTGCTCATTCAACATCCACCCATCCATTATCTATACTGCTTATACGTTAAGGGTTGCAGGGAAGCTGGAGCCAATGAGCTGTGACTTATTCTGTGAACTCTGACTTCAGCTAAGAGAGTACAATCTGGGCAGACTGCCAAACTATTCCCAAGAAGAACAGCCATACAAGCATACGGAGGAAACCAACACATTCACAGGGAGAACATACAAACTCTGCCCAGAAGAGTCCCAGTCTGTAAGCAGATTTGAACCCAGAACCTTCTTTCTGTGAGGCAGTACTAACCACTGTGCCACCATGCTGCCCTCAATATTTTCCGCATTCCATGCCTATCTGCTGCATTTTATTCAAGTCATACACAGAAAAGGATTCAGAAATGTTTGGGATATAGTAAGAGAGGACAGAGGAAATGTGAAATAGCAAAGATGAAAACCCACCTGTATCTTTTACGAGATACCTTTCACCATGAGTTGGGTCACGATTTGTGTCTTTATTGCGTTCCTAAAAAAAAAATAAACACACTTTATTTAACAATCCAATTAGTACAGAGCTTGAGCTCACGGCCTTTAGAGTACTGTATATGAATGCAACCTTGGTCCGGACCTCAATAATCAGTCTTGGTCTGTATCTTGGTCTTAGTTTGTCTCTTAATGAGATAACTTCTTTTTATACAGGATATACAAGTCTCCATGCCACCAGAGAGAGAGAATTCACAAAAATTAAGTATTTTGGCTTAACTCAAATGAGACATAAAAAACATGCCTGTAACAATGTTATATATTCAGCATAGTACAAAGAAATATAGCATATCTGCATTCAGCACACAATAATAAATAGCTAAGATATTGCTGTCAAATTTAATACCTTAAAGTAACCCTTCGCAATATACTGTAAAAAAAGTTTCTCAGTTTCCTGTATAATATCCGATCTGACCACTGTTTATTTGTGACCATCATGTGTTTCTCACCTTAATAAAAAAAATATCACCATAACTAGGATCAATTAAGTCATACATATAAACGGTAAAGAAAATTCAAGACCTTATCTTGCTTATAAATTATTTGTACGCGTTTGCAGTGTTGAGTGAAAAAACGGCTAACATCTTAATGGCATCAACATTTTTCGATGCCATGTTTCTGAAGCACAGCTTTTTCTAGCAAGTTTCTCCAAGTTTATACTTAAATTTTAGCTTTCCAATTACTGAATAATATAATACAATTTACCATATATTTACTGGGACAGCAAAAGAAAGGGTTACCAGTTATTCCACATCTCCTACCATCGAATGGGGCTGTGGTTTCATGCTGCTAGGGTGGTTGAGTGTTTTGTTTTCCTTTTTTCATTGCTGTTCACTTTTTTTTTTTTTGGAGTTTGCCTAGTGAGCTAGATTTCTGCTAATACACAACTCTGAAACTGGGGTTTACTCTCATTAGAGTGGACCCCACATTCACTTCACTTTGCGTCACTCTGTAGGTCATGTATGCCATGCCATGTTGGTGGCTAGATGATTCTGGGGTGATCTTGTGGTTTAATCTGTGTTCCTTGTCTAGCTCTGACAACTTGGCAAGCTACTGTAGGTCCAGATAGAAATGGCTGTATGCCGGCCGTATTTATTGCAAATACTGCATAATGTATCACTTTGTGACAATGCTGAGAGGTCTTGGCAAATACATATAATAAACCTGCCAATTATTGGACCGGAAGAAAATAATCGCTAACAATTTTATTTTAATAATCGCTAGCAATCGCTAACAACAGGCTTGCAATTAATCAAGTCAGACTCTGAGGTTTGTAGAAATATTTGTGGCAAAAAGCTGGAATCATTAGTGATCTCATGAATAAAGATGTTGATTTAATTAAGGCTGACCCCTTTGTCTTCTGTGACTCCAAGTGCCCCTTGAATCTCGTCTCTCTGCAAAACACATTACGCAGCAAATTTCACTTTAAAGTTACTGCAGATGTCACTTTAAACTCACTTTAAAGTTACTGAAATTTGTATCTGAGGTTGCAAAACAGTGACACACTTAGAACTACAGTATGTCCATCCATTATATGGATGATGAGATTGCAACATAAAAGATAAGAGCACAGCAATGCAACCAAGCTGTACAATGCATACAGGCATGCGTAGCATTCTAGTGTTAATGTCGAAAGGCCAAGATTAGAAATCAAGGTTGCTGAATCAAGGTTGCTAAAACATATGCATGAATTTTGAGAGGAAAATATAGCCCCACAGTACGAAGTTGTCATATAACCTCTAACTGTGACTGTGGGTATTATTGATCATTGAGATATACCTTCTTACTAAGTTGCAAAGCCACTGCTACTATGATGCAGCCCAGTCCAAGTCCAATGAGGGTATACTGCACATACTCCATCACCATAGGCAAAATTACAAGGTTCGTACGGAACGTACTGAGTATAGGGCCATCAATATAACCACTCTGGAAGAGATGGCAGATAAGGTCCTCATTTATACATTCTTTATAGACAATTCAATTATTTAAAAATATAAAATAAATAAATAATTAAAAAAAATAATAACATAAACTAAAGTCTCTTTCACTAAGACAAATTCACTTTCTTCTAGGTCTGAGAATAAAGACAACAGGTTTTAAATACACAGCTTAATGCAGTCGCATTCGAAACATCTTCTGAATTCATTATTGTCACATAAATCAGTAACAGCACATACCTCACCAAACCAAAGCATGGGCATCACTACTTCAGTTATTTTACCAGTTTGTCTATAAAAGGGCAAACAGATGGTTCAGCTCAATAAATAAATAAATAAATAAATAAATAAGTAAGTAAGTAAAAAATACATACAAAATCAGACATAATACGTACATACAGAAAAACAACACTGATACTATACTTACGCTATTCCTAATACCCGCTTCATTAACAGGTTAAGTTGCAGCTTGATAGACACATTCATAGGTATTCCAGTGTTCTGTAAAGCATTGGCACATGAGTTACTTGGAGCATGTACAGTATATGCATAGTCCCATTATGAATTGCTGTACTGGCTATGCCTAGTGCTTGAGCAATGACTCTGATCGTTTTACAATCTTTTTTTCAGCTTCCCATATACAGCTGTCTGGTCTGCAACACCCAGGCAAACCCAGGAGCAGACATTCAGGGTTCTTCAGTCTTATCCACAATTCTTATTTTTTTATGATTTAGATCTTAGATTAGTTTATTAATCCCCAGAGGAAAATTGTTTCTCTGCATTTAACCTATATGTGATGTGACACACAGCAGGAGGCAGCTATTTTGACTCTTTTAGATTTTTTTTTTATTTTTTATCCACACCTCATTTCATTTATTTAACCAGTTCATCTCCAATCAACTATCAAGTGTACCTTCGATTTGGCTGTGATTAATGTCTGCAGCCACATGAGCCTTATGAACATATTATTAAGGACCCCTGGTTTGAACTATAAATCTAACAGGGCACATATTGCAAAAACATTAAAATTGACCTTGCTGTTCCAATACTTTTGAAGGGGACTGTGATATACATACAGTACTTTGCAGTCTTGAGCCACCCCTTATGTCTTCCCCAAATTGCTTCCATTTGCTTCCAAAGAGCCAGAATTTCTTGTATTTTTTAATGTAGTGTTGAGGAATAGTTTTAAATAAATAAAAACACAACACAATGGAACTCTATCTGTCATGGCTTGGCCTCCCCAAAGCCCCGATCACAACATTAATGAAGCAGTGTGGGATCATCTTGACAGAGAGTGGACCAAAAGGCAGTCAATGTCCAAATAGGAGTTTTTGAATGTCCTTCAAGAAGACTGGAGAACTATTTCTGAAGACTACTTAAAGGAATTATGTTGCAATAAATCACTGCACCTAGCAAAATATAAAGAATTGGGGGTGAGGTCTGTCTCAAGACTGTACTTCACAGTACTGTGCACACACACACACACACACAAACACACACACAGATGCACACACACACACACACACACACACACACACACAGACGCACGCACACACACACACACACACACACACACACACACACACACACACGCACACACACACAGACACGCGCGCGCACACACACACACACACACACACACACACACACACACACAGTTGAAAGTTTTACAGTTGAAAAATGTTTTATAACTTGCTATTGCCAAGGCATCTTCCTGTTAGTGATCATGCCTGACTACAGCTGGTAGTTTCCATGTGCCATTAAAAAAGGGTTTGTTCGACAGCACTTATGCACTGACCAATGCATAGTATGACGGGAAAGTAAAAGAAGCTCCTTGCAGATCTGAGAAACAGGATCACACAATTTACACAACTCATGAATGTCTCTCGGAGCCATTTATAAACAACTGCAAATTCCAAGAATAATAGTTCAATCCTCTGTCACAGTTGAACCGTCACCCTCAGCTAAGAGGAAATTGGTTCAGATGGTCAGGAACAACCCAGGGACCACCAAGGCACAGGTCTGCCATAAACTGGAAACTGCTGGAACTCCAATGACACTGTGTACAGTCAAGCAACTTTTATATAATGTCAATAAACACATCAAAGTGATTGAGGAATGGATAAAGCAGGCCAACACTAAGTTTTTAGAATGGTCCTGACCTCAACCCTATCGTAAATATGTAGACTGTGCTTAAAAGCAGAGTGCGAACTATACCACGCTCTCCGGGGGAGCTGGGCGGGTTGGGGGTGGTTGGCGGGGGGAGGTGATCGCGAGCCGAGGTATTTATACGAGAGAGACATCGCTGGCGGGGGAGAGGGGGATGGGTGCAACAAACTTTCTCTCTCGCTCATATTAACACCTCGGCCCGTGATCGAACCGATAATTAAATAAATAAAATTTATCCAAGATATCTCCCATGTGAGCCGTATTACTTTGCACTGGGAATACTGGAAAACAGAAAACTAGAAAAGCAGGCCTGATTGAAAAAGTGGTAATAAACTATAACTACTTTTATTTATTGGTTGATTTGTTTGTTAGTGTGTTTGCTTGTTTATTATATACCATTTTTAAAACTCCATTTGTAAAAATTTTAAATGAGGAGACTTGCGGTTTTACATAATCATCAAATAATATTTGTAATTATTTTAAGTTTTGGGTTTGTTACATTCCAGAAAGATGAGAAAAGTTCCCTGAACACGCCATCGGAATCACTATAGAGCTGGAAGCACTGAGAGTGCATCTGGGTTCCTTTAAGCAGCATTTCCTAATAACAACTGCGACTGATCTTCAAAGAGGATTTTCTTTTAATAATGACAGACAATGATCATTTAAGGATGATGAAAAATGTGCAATTAATACAATTAATACAAGTTTATATTTGAATACATAATTATTATTTTGGAGAAAGCAGCAGAGATGCAGTTAATGCAGTTCTGTGCTGTCTTCATGGGTTAAGTACAGTAGCAATTCTTTCTAAATGAAACCATTCTTATTGCTTATACAGAAATATAGTAGAAATATAGTTTTCATAAAAATAATAGTGCATCTCTGTTTCATTTAATGATAATTATTCCATAAGCAGGGTTGCCCAATTTCATGTATTATGTTCACATATTGTTGATTGGCACCACTATAAACTTGTTTCCTACAAACAGACTGAGAAAAGGAACAACAATCTGTTTATCATTTAAATCATGGTTTTTGACTTTGACTCACTTGACACCAGTGCCTGACATCACTAATGCTCTTGTGGCTCTTCAATATCAAAAGTTTTCCCATAAAAAGACAAAAGTTTTCCCATAAAAATAGTAGCAAAAGGGGACCAACTCTGTGTTAATGGTCGTTGTTTTGAAGGAGTATTCACATTCAGGAGTATCAGCACAGAATTCTGATGGGTGTCTATTTACTATATAGTGTGAGTGTGTGTGTGTGTGTGTGTGTGTGTGTGTGTGTGTGTGTGTGTGTGTGTGTGTTTACAATGCACAGAATTGATCACCAGTCTATCGTCACATTTGCACAGCACTTGTCCTCTGGCATGTTTTTGCAACTTTTTCAGTTTATTACTACAAAGTTTGTGAAAAGATTTAAATTCACATACATTTTTTATGTATGTATGTAAAGCAAGAAAGGTTAAAAATAAATAAATAAATAACTGATACATATCTTTACACAAAATGCATATTGTAAATGTGGATCTAAGGATACATAGCTGTGATCTGAGTCATTACTGTGCAAGTGACTAGAATCTAATTTGGCCATGGGGAATCTTATCGTTCTCTGTTAATCATAACTCATAAACTAGATTCTATCTTATCATTATTATCTGTGTGGCAAAAGGCCCGCTGAGAAACATACAGTATTATGCTTCCTACTGCAGGCCAGTAACTAACTTTGTTATTGAAAGATGTGCAAATATACGCATGACAAAAGAGTCTACACAGATATACAATTTAAACATGTCTTACTGTATACAGTCTTACTACGTTTGTACAAAAATGACTGTAATCAGCTAAGCCGTTAGTTACAGTAGTTGTTACCACATTAACAGACGTAAGGTAAGAATTCCTCTTTCAACAGGCTAGATTCATAACCTAAGATCAAAGTTTACAGCATTACTCAATAAAACCAAGTTAACCTTCATTTGTTTATGACAGGACAATTATATTTACAATACTAAAAACACAATATAATTATGATAACGGCAGTCTTATCATGATATTCATACCAATTTCCAATTACCTTATCAGATTGTTTAAGGAGATTCCAAATAACCTTGACCTACAGTACCAAGAACATATATGCAGTCTCCACTGATTTGTACAGTATTTTATATAATGACTTAAAATATGAGAACAGTATCAGAAATGTATAGTTGATGTACAGTTAATGTATAATTGATTTCCCCAGTTTAGAAGCAATAGGTCTCTCCTCAATAGGCCCTGTTAATAATGATCAACTTTAAAGCTTTCTTTAGTACCACAATGCAATTTTAGTAAAGGACTTAAAATTTTCTATGTATTAGCTTTAAAAATAATCTTACTGTGACACTAATCTTGGCTGAGTACATTTTATAATACATTTTATTTTATTTCTTACTGGATGTATGTCAATGAAGAGTCCATGGTCATGCTCAGTGGGGCTAAGTCCATTGACAGTCTGCAGAAGGGCAGGATCAGCATTGTAGAAATGTGGATGAGACATGAACACAGGCGAGTCTAGGAGGCACAACACGAACGTGACATTCATATACTGCCTGGCTTTATGGGTGTTATCAGTAATTCTTTGTATGTTAAAGATACATTTTAAGACGTATTTTTCAAAATGCATTCTACACGTGAACACTACGTAAGTCAATTCTAAGCACAGGAATCCAAAGCAAACATTTAATGTCCCAGTATACAGCAACACAGCGATACAGTGCATTGTTTTGTTTAATTTAAGGTTAATCTAAGGTTCTGAATATTTACAAGATTAGATACACATATCTGCATGTATGAATTTTCTGTCAGTATAAGGACACTCACTGTGCCTGCAAGAGCTAATATCAAGAAGACCTGACTGTCTGCATGGACAGAAGCCTTCATTTGGAGGATAATCCGAACCATTGGCAAAGAGTGTTTTTGGAGCCACGAAACGATACACAGGGATTCCTTGCATAGTTCCTGGTCTCTCATACACCAGCTCCATTGACCTTTAAAACATCAGTAACTTTTATGCAGGAAAATAAACTTTCCAGTATACTGACATGCTTAAAGAATACGAAATGTGACGATCTGAGAGAGTTCATTTTAACACTACGCTGGTGTTTATTTTGTCCCGATCTTCGCTTTTTGAATTTGACACTTTCTAAAGTGTTAATCATACAATGCAGAATTAGAATAACTCTCTGCATAGGCCAAAATTAACTCTGCTTAGCACATGAGCATGGTTTCATAACTCTGTATAACACTTCTCAGTGACACCAACTCCTTTATGCAATCGATTCCTTGAATGTTAAACCAAATTTTACATTGCCAATTTAACACTATATTTAACACTTTTGATTAACACCAGAAAAGCAACTTTGGAATTTTGCTGTGTATGCAGATACACATTTGATATACCCGACCTTATCATATGGATCACGAAACTATAAACAAGATGTGATAGAGACAGTATAGTTTCGTGATCCATATGATAATGAAACTATAAACAAGATGTGATAGAGACAGTATAGTTTCGTGATCCATATGATAACGAAACTATAAACAAGATGTGATAGAGACAGTATAGTTTGCTGAATGACGTGGTTTACTGTGAGAACAATACCTGCACGCATCTGGACTGTAAAATGGCAGAGTGGATTCTGTAGTCAAGAATGGTGGCCACATCTGCCCTGCTGTACCATTGATCATGTTGCACTGCTCTGATTTCCAGTAGTTTACCTGGTCCAAATGAAAGGGACAATGTGGATTAAAGAATTAACTGGGTATAAATAAAAAAACCAACCAATATGTTGCTGCTAATAATGGTGCCGTACAGAATTCAAGAACTCACTTTCTTTAAACCATTCCAGGAATCTACTTTGTGAACTACCCTGATGTCATCCTGACCCGTGAAGACAGTAAATAACCCAGTGTTGGAGTTGTTAAACTAACATTAGACAAAAGAAAGAGACGGATGCATTGTAAATGGGGATACTTAACTCTGTAATAATACTGAATATACAGCAATCCACAGCAACACATACCTCTACAAACAGTCCAAATTTCCCTGTAAATGGTATCATGCCAGGGAATAAGGTGTTAAGAAAGTCCAGCAACTTGCTTTCATAGCCCCACATAAGCTCGCCTACAGTTTTTGTCACAAAGGGGCCCTCGTTAAAAGTTTTGAAAGTGGCACTGATCATTATCCGCAGTGGAAGGGGCAAGTTCTCCATCATCACAGATGCTCCCTAAAACACAAAACAAAAGAAATTTTTATCAAGGGAAAATAGTCCCTTAAGCTTA
>JAOVYU010000011.1:10729229-10740506 GCA_025674565.1 Synodontis membranacea | reverse complement strand
CATTATTAACTCAAATTTGACCATGCTGTTGGTATGATGGACAATGGGGACAGGCAAAATTCTTCATATTCTTTGGAGAGACACAAATATAAAAGTTGAAACAAATGTCATTTTAACTTTTTTTCTCTGATAGTTATTAAAAAAACATGTAATAATTTGAAATGATGCAGTTCAAATGTAGATTTATGAATGTTTTGAAAAGTTGTAGCAGTTGGGACACTGAACCTACTGAACTGGCACCAAATCTGTAGAATGACCCGTATACAAACAGACACACAATACTTTCCTCTCACATACACATGCAAGGCTGTTTAGAATTAGTTCCTATTTAGAATTAAATTCCAATAATTGGTGTATTTGTTGTTGTTGTTTTTTAGTACATTTCAATAAATAGTATTTTATTGAACCTCTTATTACCTTGGTGAGGTTATTACTTTGATATTACCTGCCCTGTACATTAGTGTTTTACAGGCTCATATAGTCTCATACAGGGGTCTGTAATTAACTTTCTAATAAGTTTCTTATTGGACACGCTTTGTGAGATCAAAAGAGGCAACAAAATCCAGCACAGGGGTACTCCAGACCCAGGATAGGCAACAGCTACTTTTAAATATTTGATCTCTTACCCACATAGTTGATGATAAAACCCTCTCCCTTTCCAAAGACCAGGCCAGCTGGGTCAGAATGGAAGGAGATGGTTAGATCAGGAGTAGAAGAGGTGAGCTTGAATGGACTGTTTCCGCCCACATATTGGCCCAAGATGCGTGTGGTGACCTCATCACCATCAAGAATGGTCAGCATATCACTGTCACTTAGGTTCAGACTGGAGAGGCAGACAAATGTGAGACAGACAAAGATATGTAAGAAGCCTACTATTACCAGCAATCTGTTAATAGAATACATTTCTAAGGCAACTTGATGCAACATATTTACAGCACCAGTCATTTTACTACACTGGTTACATAACGCGGCCACTCTGTTCCATATTTACTTAGAAGATCCCCATAAGAAAGAGCTTCCCTTTCTTAAAAGGTAGAGTGTATTTAGAGAGCTGGATATAATAACTATACAAGGAACTGCACAGGAACACTTTTTCTAAACATGTATGTTTATTAATGTTTCGAAGTGATGAGAAAATAAACCCACAGCTGCACATCCAGCAGGATACGCTTTTCCTCACCGACATGAATCCGCCAGCTGCAGTCCTCACCTTCACCATACCAGTCAGGCCAGTTTGGGGACAAAATCAAGCCACTAGGACCAGACAGATCTCCCCCACATAAAGCTGCACATATAACACAAACCAATTAATAACTTATCAGTTTCCTATTGGACTGCTCTATGCTCCCAATGTTTCTCTGGAGTTCAAACAAAAGGTGCCATGTTCTAAGTTGTATAATACTTCTAAATATACTGTAAATATCAGGAAATTAAATCTGATTGTCTCATATTTATCTTTTGATGTCAAACACAAATTTGTAAAAACGGTGTATAGTAAAAACAATATTTGTGCTCTAGGGTAATGGGAACATGAAAATGTGCATTGCTCCAATTTGCACTAATGACCCAGACTGTGCCTGCAAATGTAAGGAACACCTGATACATGCCATATGTAACAAGAAGGTCTTGTACTGTAGACAGTTTAAAAACTTAAAAACTCCACATCTACTCTTTTTATTGAGGCACAAAGACATTGTGCTCATCTGCTCATCTGTTTCATGCTCATCTCGAGTCCTCTGTTTGGAGTCTGCGAACAGTACATGTGAACTTCATGGTAAGGTCTAAATTGGAATCCCTTCTGCTGGAGTTGAACATTGATTAGTCAAAAACTGTTACACAGATCATTTGAAAAACGTCAGATGTGTACAAGGCAAGAAGAATAAAAATGAGAAGTCTATGTAAAGGTCTATGTTATACAGTCACCACATAACATAGTGATAAAGAACTCAGATAAAGAAGCTCTCCAGGCATTTAAACACCACCCCTGGCACTTAGATGAGTTGATCACCAAATTGAGCAAATTCATTATAACTCCTCACTGTTCACCATTGGGCTCAGACCTGGCACCATTACTGAAAGGGAAGAAACCATGATCCTGCACCAGAAGAATGTAACATGAGGCATAAACCTACCCTACGTAAACATTCTGCTGCTGTAAAGCTCACAACTGCTTCTCACTAATACCAGCAATATTTGCGTAAGTCAGAGTAGCATAATGTTAAAAGCATTGTAGTACCTACATGTGTAAGGTTTTTCATATCAATAAGCCTAAATAAAAAAATAACACACATATATGGGCTTTTACATGTGAAAACATCAGATACTTCATAAGGCTCAGAGGAAACCAAATAACCTGCATGCATAATGAGATGCAAGTAGTCTCACGGGAAGAATCAGTCATTTTTTTTTTTTTTTTTGATTCAAGATGTGTTCTTTTTTGTATACCTTTACACAGAGGCTCTGTGTCATTCCAGTAGGGGTCTCTTGTGTTGATGCACTCAATGACAGGAGGACCTTGCTCCAGAGAATGGCCAGGTTCACAGGAGAACTGTACTATAGCTCCCACACCATAGGATGCGTCTGTGGTGCTGAAGTTTCCATTCTGGATGTATGGCTCATAGCAGTGGCCCTTTTCAAATGCTGCTCAGATAGAATTACAAAGGTCAGCATGGTGTGAATGGCACTGTGAAGGGTATGTGTGTAATCCTGCAGTCAATCGTTAAATAATTATCTTTCTAAAAGGAAGAACAAGCATTGTAGGGCTTTGTAGTCCAGTTTCCAGGGCTGAATACTAATTTATATTTTATGTGCATGTTAAGAGATAACTCACCCTCATAATGGATGCTGAAACCAGTGTTCTGTTTGTTTGCTGTGTCTGTTATGAACTGGATTCTGACTGCTGGGCCCTCACTGATGAGTCCCTCAAATGGAATAGGAACCCCCCGAGCAGAGTCAAACAGAACTACAGAGCCAGCATCCAGGCCACTCCACAAAACAAGCCTGAAACCAAAATTAGGGGTAAGGGTATGTTTGAGACATTTAGTTCCTCCAAAAATGCAACCCCTAGTGCTTAATTCTTTTTTTTTTTTTTTTTTTTGTAACAATTTTTTTTTGTTCCTTTTGAAGTGACTCTCTACAGAGATACAATTAATCATTAAATTAAGATTAAATCAATGCTTTAATTTAAAAGTCCTGAATAAAAAAGAAAACCAAACTTGCTTAATTGATAAGCATTAAGCCCCCTTTCTTTTAGCAGTCTACATTAGGCCTATTATTGAATTTTCTTGAACATTTAAACTAAATATGTTAAATAAGGTACAACTGTGTTAATTTCAAATCCACCTGTCTCCAACTGTATGGTAGCACAATAACTATCACAAACTTTGGGCGATATCACAGCTAAAATGGCAGATCAGATTAGCCCTTCTGTCCTGAGGGCCAAGGAACTGTCTGTGAAGCTTTGGGATGAAGTTCCTAGGAGGAAAACTAGAATGTTATTTAAAAAAAAAAGTCAACAAAGCTTTGAACCTTCCTAGGATCACTGTGAAGTCCACTATAGCAAAGTACAAATATATGGTACCACCCAGACCCTACTAAGATCAGGTCAGAAAATTGAGCACACAGGGAAGAACAGCAATTATGAGAGACATATTCCTGAGTCAAAACCTGGAAATTTTTATCATGTTCCTCAAACAATTACTGAACATTTTTTGCAGTGTGGTAGGGTGCATTCTACTGTTTAAAGCGGCCACTTCTGGTAGGGGATACATGATAGCATCCACATGAAGGATGCAGGACACAAGTTTACCCAGTGGCACATTGCCCAGAGCATTAAATTGCCTTCGCCAGCTTGCCTTCTTCCTATAGTGCATCTTGATGACTTCTCTTCTCCAGGTAAGCAGTGCACATGCACCATCCACTTGATGTAAAAGAAAACATAATTCACGATTCCAGTTCTGATGGTCATGTGCCCTCACAAGACCTGCCATTTTCACCAACACATCAACTTTGAAAATTGATTGTTCACTTGCTGCCCAATATAGCACTCCCCAGGACAAGTGCCACTGTAATGAGACAATGTTATTCACTTTAACGGTCTTAATGTTACGAGTTATTGGTATAAGTATACCTGGAGATGCTGAAAGATCTGGGATTTGATAAAAAAATTTTCTAAAAGCAAAGCATTCTGTTTTGCACAGACCAAATATAGTCAAAGGCCCAAAGGTGGTGGTAGCATCAGGCTGTGGGGTTGCACTTTGTGATGTCACCAGCTCAAGCATCAGAGCCAGCTCAAGTATCAGAGCCACCTCCAGCTTGAGCATCAGAGCCAGCTCAAGCTCAAGCTTCAGAGCCAGCTCTAGCTCAAGCGTTGGAGCCAGCTCCAGCTCAAGTACCTTGCTCCTCCACAGACGTCTCTCTGCCTGCAGGCTCTACTTCGGACGTCTTTGTCATCCTCTGCTGCGCTCAGGGCATTGCTCCCCCCTCCTGTGTCATCCTGGACATTGCTCCCCCATTAGGCTCTGCGGAGAGCTCCACTCCTTCCTTGACCCTCACTGTCAGCTCTACTTCCCCCTCAAGCCTCATACAGTACTCCGCTCCTACCATCGCCTATGCTGTCATAGAGCCCGCCCCAGATCTTGATACGCCTGTCAGGCCACAAGCCCAGGCCCTCTGGAGTTGACTACCATTTGGCGCTCCAGAGAGACCCACTGCCGCATCGGGGCAAAGGGTTAATGTTTTTTCTTGTAAGTTTGATCTACGTTCCTGTGTTTTAGCAATACAAGCAAACTGATGAGTAGAACCAGTTCAGTTCAGTCAGAAATCTGTGTCTAGGGTAAAAATGTATGTCCCAACAATGACCCAAAGCACAGAGCAAAATCAACATTCTCCAATTAATTTGGGAGAGTTGGAGACAATTTCCATTAAGGAAAGGGAGAAAATGCCAAAATTAAAATGTGCAAAGCAATAAAACTCAAAGCCATATGTTGAGGACAATGCACTAAGGATGACAGTGTTTGGATTTATTTCTGTTAAGAGTCTCTTCAAAAGAAAGCAAATGTCCCATTCTATTTAAATGCAACACAAAACAGAAATAATTACTAGAGGTTGAATACTGTCTAGAGGAAATGTTTCTATGGGAAAAAAATTAGGAACATGGACCCACATTCTGTACTCACCGGTCTGTTGGTCCAAGTACCATTCTCTCCAGATGGAGATGTAGTCGCTGGCCACTGGGAGCCTCAAGGGACCAGGAACAGCTGTGGTCAAGAGTGCTGTTTGGACTCAGGTGAGGTGATGGTGACAGCACTTTTCCCACAGTGGCATTTTTTTCAGCACCTCCACAGAGAGCTGGACAGGGAGATATGTTTACATATTTTGATTTCACCTCCCCAAACATATCTGGGCCTCATATCTGAAAAAGCTGATGTTAAAATGAACCTATTAACAGAAGATTATATGGTCTTTCTATCATTTGTGGGTTTTTTTCTGGTTTGTTACATTTGGTGAAGTGTGGAAGCTGTTTTTTGGCCGATGAGTGGTCGAGAGAACCATCATCTGGTGCTCACTTCCACCAAACCATAGTGTAGTATACATCAGGTGTGAAAGTTAACTACTCTCGGTGCTGTATGCTGAGCAACACTGATTGGTCAACTTGTCATATTATTCCATATTTCATGATGGCTATGATAGAGTTGTTATGGTCAGTGAAGGACAGCTTGATATATAAAAGCAGACTTGGGAAGAAATTATGCATTCGAGATTCCCACATCTCGAATCAGAAAAAAGATCAAAGATCAGCACAGCCCGAGTGCTATGGCCGAGCCTTGCCTTGGGCGAACCACCTTCTTGATCATGGTATTGTCCCTGCCAGGTAAGTATAGACCAGGACATTAGACCACTGCTACACTCCGTTCAAAGACTGCTACAGGGCGAAGTCTCTGCCAGTGTTTGGGAAATCGGACCATGCCGCCATTTTCCTTATGCCTGTTTACAAACAGAGGCTCAAACAGGAAGCCCCGGTCACGAGGGAGGTCGCACGCTGGACGGAACAATCAGAGGCCGCTCTGCAGGACGCCTTGGATGGCGCGGATTGGGACATGTTCCGGCACAGCTCTGATGATATCGACATGTTTACGGAAGCGGTTGTGGGATTTATCGGAAAACTGGGAAACTTGCAGATGATACTGTTCAAAAAACAATCATCAGAACATTTCCCAATCAGAAACCGTGGGTGGATAAAAACATCCGCGATGCTCTAAGATCGCGCACCGCTACCTACAATGAAGGGCTCCCCACCGGCAACATGGACCATTACAAAGCTGCATCCTAAAACATGCACAAAGTGGTAAAGGAGGCTAAGCAGACTTATGGGAGGAAACTAGAGTCGCAGCTACAACAATGTGACACTAGGAACCTCTGGGAAGGACTTTGAACAATTAGGGATTATAAGAAATCACCCTCTACGATGATGAGCGCCGACGCATCACTGGCTGAAGAGCTGAATATGTTCTTTTCCTGCTTCGAGGCTGCTGCTAACAACGCCTCTGTAAACAGCTACGGGAACAGCAGCATGGAGTGTGCCAGTGAAGGGGACACGTTCATCATTACAGAGCAAGTCGTGAGGAAAACCTTCAGGAGAGTGAACACCAGAAAGGTTACAGGGCCAGACGGCATCCCAAGTCGAGTCCTAAGAGCCTGTGCAGACCAGCTAGCACCGCTATTTACAGAGATCTTCAACCTCTCATTGGCTCAGGTTGTGATTCCCAAGGTCTTTAAGAACTCCGTAATTTTTCCTGTTCCGAAGAAACAACAGCCCGCTTGTCCGAATGACTACTGCCCATTAGCACTGACTTCAGTTGTGATGAAGTGCTTTGAACATCTGGTTAGAGACTTCATCACCTCTTCACTTCCTGCCACCATATGATCCACTGCAGTTCGCTTACAGGACTAACCGTTCCACCAATGACACCATTAACCATCTTCTACCTACAACCCTGACCCACCTGGACACCGGCTGAGGGAATTATGTAAGAATGTTGTTCGTAGACTACAGTTCTGCTTTCAACACCATAATCCCCTCAAAGCTCACCACCAAGTTGCGGGATCTGAGAGTCAGCCCATCACTGTGTCAGTGGATCCTCAGCTTTCTCACAGATAGAACACAATCAGTGAGGGTAAACATGAGCAAACATGTCTCTCCCTCCATCACTCTCAGCACTGGAGCCCCCCAGGGCTGCGTTTTGAGCCCCCTGCTGTTCTCGCTGTACACCCATGACAGCGTAGTCATGACTCCATCTCCATCATCAAGTTTGCTGATGACACTGTTGTTCTGGGCCTGATCTGTGGCAACAGGGAGAAGGCCTATCTGGAGGAGATTAAAATCCTGGAGAACTGGTGCCAGGAGAACAACCTCCTCCTTAATGCAAGCAAAACTAAGGAACTGATCGTTGACTTCAGCAAGAAGCAGAGGAGGAGCTACCAGCCCCTTCACATCAGTGGGACACCAGTGGAAGAGTGGACAGTTTCCGGTACCTGGGTGTTCACATCACGCAGGATCTGTCATGGTCATGTCACACCAATGCCCTGGTAAAGAAGGCCCGACAGCCTCTGTTCTACCTGAGACGTCTCAGGGACTTCAAACTTCCACTGAGGGTGTTAAAGAACTTTTACATCTGCACCATTGAGAGCATCCTGAAGGGAAACATCTGCACCTGGTTCGGGAACAGCACCAAGCAGGACAAACGGACTCTCCAAAGAGTGGTGCGATCAGCCGAACGCAGCATCCGTGCTGAGCTCCCTGACCTGCAGTCCATCTACACCAAGCGGTGCTGGACCAATGCCAGGAAGATAATGAAGGACCTTAGCCATCCCAACAATGGACTCTTCTCCCTGTTGAGGTCAGTGAAGCGTCTTCGCTCCCTCAAGGCCAACACAGAGAGAATGAGAAGGAGCTTCTTCCCTCAGGCTGTGCAGGCTTTGAATTTGAACCAGAACACACCTAGGACTGGACTCACCCCCAACACACACACAAACTGAAATTGCACTATTATGTATGCACTTTGTTGCAGAATTGCACATTCTATTCCGTTTACATTGCACATTCTCTGTTTTATTTGCACATACCCCTTGTTCCATCCTACATAGTTTTGCATTTCATTTATTATATTTTTACTTATTCTTTACTTACTTTGCATTTAATTTATTTTATTATATTATTATCATATTTTTTCCTCATTCTCTATTTTTATTTTGGGCGTTTTCTATTTAAATGTCTACGGGTCGGGCACAGCTAATACATTTCACTGCATGTTGTACCATGTATGATTGTGTATGTGACAAATAAAATTTGAATTTGAATTTGACTTTGTTGAATGAGTATTTGCACTAAGATCATCACAACAAAATCACATTTTGTGCCAATCTGCACAGCTACAATTGCCATTTTAACCCCATTTACCCTTTACTGTTAAATCTCAACAACAATGGATCCTTTTTGCTAATGTATTTCATTTAGCATAAATACTGGCTTATACTTGATTGCCTGTGAGCTCTCTGTACTACTATTACTGTTAATACTATTACTACTACTGTTATATACATTATTAACTATTCTTCTGCACCAAAAAAATGAGAATGTCTTGAGATGTCAATATAATAATCCATGCTGTTCTAGTCCAAGACCAATTCAAGATCAAGTGGAATTGCTTTCAATTCCAGGATGAGACCAAGCAAGTGAAAAAGGTCTCGAGACCAAAACCAGACTTAAGTTCTACAAGACTAACTTAAATACAGACTTTCATAAGTTAAAGTGATTAGAAAAAAATGGCACCAACCAGCCATAATTTCAAGGTTTTACACGCAGTTGGCTTTATAAAACCAATAGATGTCAGACTTACAATGGCCACATGAGGGACAATGAAATTAAAATGGGTGCGCCTGCAATTAAGATAATATGAAATAAAAAGCATGTACCCTACACGACAATCAGCCTAAAGCAGTGTTTCTCAAATTGTGGTCCCATGGGGGTCTGGAAGTATTCTGTATGTGGTGAAATATGTTTCAAAACAAAGTTTCTTAAGCAGTCTTCAAGCAACTCCAAAGCATAGTTGAAAGTAGCATAGATGTGTTGTTTTCAATATTAAATCAAATATATGGTGAATTATCACATGAGTACTATATTAGCATCTATACTTGAATGTATAATCTTATGGCATGTTGAAATACAACACAAAAATAATTATATTGCCACTTTATTGCATGATAACATGCACAAATACACTGCTGCACAAATCACAAAATATGCACAAATACACTTACGCACAAATCACAAAAAATATTAAGATCACGGATTGGTTGTTTAAGACAGGGTTAATTGAAAGAAAATCAAAAGAAACCTCTGACACAACGATCAAGGTGCATTGACTTGATTAAAATGGTCCAGCAAACATTGCCATTGAATCCCTGGACAATGGTTTGCCACCAAAACAAGAAACCTCAATGGTGTGAAACTCAACATTAAAGTGTAAAATCTAGTGCTAAAATGAAATAAAATACCACAGCGTCTATATAAAATTTCAAATTTTTCTGGGTTGGTCATGAGGAGGATCCCACAACACATTGTTTTCTGTGCAGTAAATCATTGGCTAACATGGTTTGAAACTTGCTAAACTCTAGCAGCATTTGGAATCCAAACACAAGGAGTACATAGAGAAACCTACTGGAGATATTTGCGGGAAAACGCAATTTAAGAAACACATGACGAACGGGGCCTCACAGGTTCTTGCACCTGGGGAAAATGCGAATTTCTTTTTTTTTTTTCCATTCCCAGCCACCCGATTGCACCAGCAGAAGCAATTTTTGACTCAGTCAGTGATTTCACTGTGCAGCATAAGTGGCTGGAAAAGATGTGCTGGTATTTGAACAGACAGAGCAACTGTGATGACTGAAAAATACAATATAGCAAAAACAGTGTGTATCCGCACAGTACTGGATATGTCTGTGAAAATAGTTAATATAACCGAAAGTAAATCGCTGAACATTCTAGTCTTTTTAAAGCTCTGTGTAAAGACATGGGAAGTGGATAGACATATCTTTTTCACACAGGAGTTTGCTGGCTGTCACTTGGGAAATTTCTCACCCCTGTGAACTGTGTGATGAGGTCAAGTTATTCCTGCATCAAAGTGACAAACTGTATGACAGAATGCACTATTTCCAATGGCTCAAAAAATTGCGTATATGGCTGATAGTTTCAGCATTCTCAACACTGAATTTAGTGCTGCAAGGAAAAGTCATCAACGTCTTTAATGTCCAGGACAAAATTAAAGCCGCATACCTCAAGATGAAATTGTGGTGTGCCTGTCTTAATCGCCAAGACGTCACTTGTCTCCTGACAATCGTGGATTTTCTGCTTACTGCTGAAGAGGAGCTGGATGGTGACAGAGTTGTAGTTGTGGGACAAAGCACACATCGAATATATCAGTTCCAAGCTTTCACCAACAGAGGTTGACAGCCTTGGGGGACATCACATCAGACGGGACACTGAAGACGACTTTCAGAGAGAAACGTTTGACAGACTTTTGGGTCCAAATCCAACCTGAACATCCTGAGTTGGCTGACACTGCTCTGAAACTGTTGATGCCATTTCCACACTTGTTGGTCTGAAATCATAGCAGCACAACTGCATCAATTTGGCCCCCGATATGAAACTAAAACTCTCCAGTTTGGAGCCAGACATTACTTCGCTGATGTCTCAGAATAGGCAGCACCATTCTTCCCATATCGATGGCAACACACACAATGATGAGTGAGTAGCCTATGCCATTTGGAAAACTGTCATTTGATTAGGTTGTAATTTGTAGTATACTGTTGAAGTGGGCCTTTTTTGGGGGGAATAATTGGGGAGTTAGGTGGTCCATGAGGGTTTTATTTATTTATTTATTTATTTATTTATTTATGGTTAAGTGACCCTTGGTCTGAAAAAGTTTGAGAAACACTGGCCTAAATATACCACATTAGTTCTTATTTATGCTAAAACAGTCAATACAGGTATATGCACAAAGCACTAGCCACAACATCTAACAACAGAAGTGCAAAGCAGCCAAAAGCAAAGAAAAAGACACCACAGCAGAACTTGGCGGTAAAAATCCTTTTTAAACAAAAGCAATGAGGTCAGACTTGTGTTTGTGCGATGTACTATGCTTGAGAAAACACATTTTCTAGTGCAAGGCTGAAAGCTCTGATGATGATGATGATGATGATGATGATGATGATGATGAT
>JAOVYU010000011.1:10717208-10729129 GCA_025674565.1 Synodontis membranacea | reverse complement strand
TGATGATGATGATGATGATGATGATGATGATGATGATGATAATGATGGCCTGTAGTGCACAGTGGAATGTACTGAGAACAGTAGATCTTGTCCATTTTGCATCTGAATACCACAGTGCACCTTTGTCAATGAAATACTCAAGCCAGTTCTGGTTGGTGAACAAGCATGCAGGAGAATGACCATTTTCACACCAAATATCCTGGCTGGATATTTGATTAAAACAACCTGTTTGCGTATGCCTGTGTACTGTGTAATAAATATCCATTATCGGCCAATAGAAAACTTCTCAACATTTAATAATACAAACTGGACAATTGCTTACTCCTGATCGATTGCTTACTACCAATTAAACATTTTAAAATGTGATGTAGGCATGAAATTCAGAATGAGTATGTATTTACAAAACAATAATTCCACCCAAGGTGATCAATCTTCACTGGAAATTGTTCACATTAATGACCAACCTGTCTGTCAGTGTTTCCCTGAAATAACAGTTTTAAACCATTTTTTTCAGCTTCCCTACATACTTTATATCACAGCTTTCTGTTTCTATAACTGAACTTCCATTGTTGCACTAGCCTCCATGTCTCCATGTCTCCATGTCAGCAAGTTCCTCATCTGTGCATAATTTTTGAGAGCCAAAAAACAAACCAGCCCTCTTTCATTCGAGGCCATCATTTGCCAGGGAAAAAGAATACCTGAATAATCTCACAGTTTTCTTCCCATGACCACTTCTTGCTGTCAAAACGCAAAACAGAGCCCTCCATCACTAACAATATCAAATCACTCGGTTGCAATGTTTTTTGGCTAACTGATTACTTTAGCACATTAGCACATTTGATTAACACATCAGCCATAAACTGTAACAAATCTTACAGTCTTTTTTTCTCCTTGTTGCCTGAGGTGTTAAACAGCTTTTTCTGGCACAAGCCTTTCACTCACTGCCCTATCCTAACTGAGGTATAACTATATTTCTACATATGTCAGTACTGACACCTACTGAGAACTGAAATACAGAAACCCCATTTCCAGAACCTACAGTATATTACAGACACTCTGTAGCTCCCAAGATAGCATCCCTCTATCTATCTTAAATTATACAAATGCGCACTCTCTGCCTCTTAAGCATCTTTCTGTTGAAGGATCAAAGATGCCATCTCTTTCCGAAGCACTGCGAATGCCATGCCATATCTTTCTCTGAAACATCACCAACGTTCACATTCTGAATACTTGGTTCAACAGAAGAGATTAGGCATGAGAAAAATCTGAACATTTGTACAAAGCAGTTAACATCGTCAGTATCATAAATTTGCTTATATTTTAATAGTGATTAAATATTCATATTGAATGTTAAATATTCAAGATTTTAAACATACATTTTCTTTGTTTCGAAAAATTTACATTTCTTTTTAAAACCCTGTTTATTTCCCATTTTAAATGAAAGGAAAATAATTTTAGACTTTTAATCTGGTCTCAGATTTTGGACCCCGCTGGATAATGAATTCAGTAATGACTCTGATGCTTATATTCAAGTTCAGTCAAATAAAAATACTCTTATTTTTAAGGTTTTTAAAATACATTTTTGTTCTGTGTATGGCTTTTGGGCTTTTTCTCACCTCTACAGCTGGGTTCTGGCTGGTTCCAGACAGGCAGAGAGGCATTGAGGCAGGTCACCACCATTGCACCCTGCAGGCTGTAACCCATGTGGCAGGAGAAATGTGCTGTACCTCCTGGGCGCAAATCCAAAACTGATACCTCCCCAAAATGAGGTCGTCGTGGCAAAGGGCAGCTCAGACGAAACACTACCCAAGAAAGATTTGAATATTGAACAGTTTAGAAAAAAGACACTAAACATCATTTTCCCATTTTATTTTATGAAATGAACAAATATAGAATATATAAATAATTTCAAAAATTACATAAAACTATTTTTATATTGCTTAAAAAGTTGAGATGAAGTATAGTATTTGGTATTTAAAAAGTTTTAACAATATATCAAAAGGACAGGAAAAAGGGAATAAAAGGGATGTTATTACACTTATTACACTGTTACACTTTGCATCAGTGTTCATCTTCATGCATCTTCTATCATAATTACAACACGTCTAATCTATGCATGTAACACAGCAAAATATGTAGACATAAATTCTCATTGGTAAGATACTAGCTGACACACAAGAAAACATGGTTAAACTTTTTTGTTTAGGTAAAGGTAATGGAAGCTGAGCAACTCTTCAGGACATTTAATTTTTTTACTCACACTGATAATGAAGTTGGAATGTGCCCATGCTGCCCTCAGGTGAAGAGCGGTAAAATACTGACATAATATTGGTTGGGCTGCGGATCACCTGACCCTCCACCAGCAGCGTTTGATTGGCGAGTACCAGCAAAGTGCCATTCTTATCTACCCCTCTGATTGACAGCTGCTCACCTTCTGATAGGTTAACACTTTTGACCTATGATGTCAAAAAAGTATTATGTGTTATTCTCTATTACCTGCATGTTCCTTACCCTAAATATATTTCTTTATAATTTGGGAATTCTTTGTAAGAATTTCATAAACTTTGAAACACAAATGAAAGCTTTTTAAAGTTATTAACCACCCACATTTACAGTAAAACTAAAGGTCATTATTAACTCTCACAGAAAAATCTTCTACTTTCCTCTAGGAGTCAGTATTATCTGTTTGCCAGTGTTGTGTTATAGGAATCCAGTCTTATGCACACAATAATTACTATTAAATATTAATATCATGCATACGGAGCCCATAGGATTATAATGTAATTAAAGATTATATTGTGGTGTGAGGGACTAGCACAGGAGAACATTTGATGAAATGGGATTATAGTAATTCGGCAGGTGACATGGGCAGATATCATTAACATTTGTTTGCGTGCTCTTGTGGAAATCGTAGTGATGCAGAGTGCATGCGTGAACAGTAATTTGAGGCCTGCACTACCAAGACTGACCACTTGATTGGCCACATTCTACCCAATTTCACTACTTCAAGAAACATCCACATTAAAAATCTTATTCCCAATTCCCAATCCTCATTGAATTTCTGATTTGACTATAAAACTGACATAGTGATGAATCTTGTAGCTGGAAATTTGGTTAACGTTTTATAAAAACACACACACAAAGTGATGTAAAGACATTAAATCAGTCTTTTCATATGTTTCTTGAGTAAACCTGAAAATACAATACTCATGACAAACTATAAGAAACTTGAAACTGAAAAAGTAGGTCAGGAGATTTTTTTAGGCTTGCCTGCAGTTCTACCCCATAACCTGTATACACAGTCACTGTGTAAGTGCACTGCAGGAAATCTCCATCTGGAAGCAGCAGATCATCTGATGAATCAATATAACCCTCAGGGTCTGAGAAATTGATCATACAGCTTGAAGCGGCTGAGAAGAGATGAAGGATATTGTACATTAAAATGCAAACAGTAAAAACATGAAATAGTACAGGAGTCTTGATAATACAGCATTATAATAAGAATATAAAAAGAATAGATAGTGAGAAAGAAAAATGATGCAAATGGAGGACTATGTTATACCAGGCACTCTACAGGTAACTGTGAAAAAAAAAAAGCAAACAGAATCAGTTACTGCACTTTAACCTTTCTGTTCTGTATGAGAACCATTTAAAATTTATATTAGGGAATATCTATGTGAAATCACTGGAAGCCTCCCAACTAACCATCTCAGATTTTCTTCATACAAATAATATTGCTGTTCACAAATAGGGTGCAAAATTTCAGGTTTATATCTGATTTACTTTCTGAGATACAGAGGCTTGAAAAAGAGGAGTGTACAAATAAGTAAAAATGAGTGCTAAAAAAGTTACAAAGTTTCATAAATCATTATGGAACTTAACCTACATACATAACCCACTGGTTCTTCCTGCTCCATCTTCCCTGACTACTGAAGATTTTGCCAACCTTTTGTCGGGAAGAGTGAACAAATCTCCGAGACATTCACTCCTATTACACAAGACATTAAGGATTTTCAATTCAATTAACAATTTTGTAATCTAGCAACACAAGAGATCCTACAGATCATCTCGTCCTGCAATTCTACCACCTGCCCATTGGATCCAATCCCTTCGACAACACTCCAGGCAATCTCACAAGACCTTCTGCCCTTCAAAACCATTGTCTTCATTACATTTGGTCATTCGTATACCAGTGGGATTTAAAAACCCAGTGTTATTCCTATTCAGAAGAAACCCACTTTGGGTCCCTCAGACATCATCAACTACCAACCAGTATCTCTTCTCTCATTTCTTCCTAAAATCCATGCACAGTCTACACTCAACTGTCTGTCTGTCTCTCACAGAGCAACCACAGTCTGACTTCAAAGCAGCACATTCCACAGAGACTGCCTTTTGCCCATCACTGTGAAGCTACAGTACATGTTACTAGTGCTCTACATGCTAGGCCAATCTGTCATCAGTATTTATTCTTCTTGACCTTTCAGCAGTATTTAGCCACAAGTCAACAACAAGACTCTGTTGTCCATCCCCATTATTTTTGGAATTTGTGGCTCATCAATTTGTGGCAATGGCTTGTTTCCTACCTCAAAGGTCGGCCATCCACTATATGGACAAAAGTCTCCTGAAAGCGCTCTGGCTATAGGGGAATCTATCTTAAGGCATGTGAAATTAGCTAGGCCATTATGGTCACCAGTAGCTTTAGTAAGGTGTCATACTCTCTATACTTGGAGCCAAGGTGCCAGACACAGCATGTAATCTTCGGGTCTTAGGCAAGCACAGGTTTTCCGAGAAAGTTATTCATGCAGGAGCAGGAGCTAAAGATATACACCTTTGTCAGTCAGAGGTTACTAAGAGTAACTTTGTAGAGGTGTTTAAATTAGCGAAGGTGATGTCTGATTTCTGGATCCTAGACTTCCTGACTGAGAGACCTTAGACCGTCCTGATTGGGAACAGGATCTCCAGCACCACCACTCTGAGCACTTCGGTCTCTCAGGGCAGCATTTCTTGGTGATCACCTGGCGGAGAACCTCTCCTGGTCCCTCAACACCAGCTCCATAGCCAAGAAAGCTACAGTATATAGTTGAAATGACAATAAAGCTCACTTGAACTTGATTCCATAAAATGTTCCGGCCCCATCCAAATGTGTCGTGGCGATGAAGCTTACAGCAATTTATGGTCGCTTGTCCAAGTGGTGCTCCAAATACTATGTGGACTTTATTGATAATTGAAAGAGTTTTGAGGGCAAAGCTGGCCTGTTGGGGCGGGACGTTTTCCATCTCACTCTGGAAGATAGTATCAGACACATGGCATACAGTGTCAGAATATGGCTTAATTAATCTGTGACTGTCCAGAGCCAAGGCCAGCTAGCAGACAAGCAGGCTAAACTGATTGTCTGCTAGCTGCACAGAGTTGTCACTCAGGGTCCACTAAATTGAGACTGTGTCTGTTCCTTGAGCTAAACAAAAATACCCAGAAGCAGAGATGTGAAGTAACGACGTACAAATACTTAGTTACTGTACTTAAGTAGATTTTTCTGGGTATCTGTACTTTACTTCACTACTTTTTTTTGTGCCTACTTTCTACTTTTACTTCTTACATTTTAGCATGAGTATCTGTACTTTCTACCCCCTACATTTTCAAATCAGGGTCGTTAGTCCTCCTGGATACAGCTGTATACACCAACCTCATCTAACTGGTACAGGAGGAGGTGTCGCAGTTATTTATTATAATAATCTAGGTATCAAATACCTGGATATAAAGTCAATGCAATGTTGAGCCTTTATTAGTCCCACAGGTGGGAAATTTAAACAGTTTATTTAAAATCCACAATCATGCAGACAAATCCAAAACATGAGACAGAAACGTAATCCAAGGAAAAGCACAGGTCAGGCGATCAACAAACAACAACCATGGAACTAGGCAGAATATCAGAAATCCAGAAAACAGGCTATGGTCAAAACACAGGAGAACAAACACGGGTAGATCGCTCTGTCAGAGTGACCATCAGGTTCTTGGTCACCTCCCTGACTAAGGCCCTTCTACCTCAATCGCTCAGAGTGGACGGGTGGCCAGCTCTAGGAAGAGTTCTGATGGTTCCAAACTTCTTCCATTTATGGACGATGGATTCCATAGGGCTCAGTGGGATTTTCAATGCTGCAGCAATTTTTCTGTAGCCTTCCCCAGATCTGTGCCTCGATACAATCCTGTCTCGGAGATTTACCGACAATTCCTTGGACTTCATGGCTTGGTTTGTGCTCTGACATGCACTGTCAACTATGGGACCTTATATAGAAAGGTGTGTGCCTTTCCAATTTATGTTCAATTTATGTATCAACTAAATTTACCACAGGTTACTGCAATCAAGTTGTAGAAACTTCTGATTCACCTTCTATCCCATTCAACTGTTAGGTTATTGTCATGCACTGTTCTGGAAATCTGATGGATGGAACCTGATCATTACACAAATATGTGGTTCTTCCCCAAACTACTGCCACAAAGTTGGAAGCACACAATTATTTAGAATGTCTTTATATAATCTAGCATTAAGAATTAAAAGGCCTAAACATGTTCCAGCATGACAATGCCCCTATCCAACATTAGTGAATGAGTTCATTAATGTCCATGTGGCTGCATGTATAAATTCCTAGAGCCATGCTCCATAATCTAGTGGGAACCCTTCCCAGAACAGTGGAGGATATTTTAACAGCAAAACGGATTTAAATCTTTAATGGGATGTTCAAAAACCACATATAGATGTTCTGGTCAGGAGTCCACAAACATTTTGGCATTAGAATATTTCTCATGATATGTATATAATTAACATTATTTTAAAAAATATGTATATTCATATTGCAGTGATTTTTTGGATATTTAACTTTGAACAGAGGGATTAAATAATTCATTATGTAAAATGACCGAATAAGTTTTTAAGCTTTCGTATATTATTTTGCATATACTTTTGTATTTTCACAAAATATTTTTTGTATAGAGTCTGTTTAAAATGTCTGTTGTAAATTGAAAAATGTGAATTTCTGAATGCAGTGGCACTTTAAAATAAATTTGACCCTGTGCATTAAGATGTGAGTTAAGTGCAAAAGAGATGGGATGAAAAACAGTTCTTAGAAACCTGCTGACTTCAACAAGATGCTTCAACACTTATATCCTCAGCACCTACCAGGAGGGAGTGGTTCTAGCTTTGTTTCCATCTCCATTGTTGTGATGACTAATGAAGTCAGTGATGGCTTGGTTTCGCGAGCAGCATGTGTCATCATTGTAGAATTGTACATATTGAGTGTAGTAGGGGCTTCAATAGCTTCTGCTGGAGAGGTTGGAAGCAAAGCATTGTTGTGACCAAGTAGCATCTTCCTTAGGAAGTCTTGCTGCTCAGGAGGCACTGTTTCATCCAGGGGACCTGAGGTGATTAACACATACATGCAAATTTCTAATTTCTGCCATTTTCTATTGTACCATGGTTCTCAAGGCAAAAATAATTCTTTTTTTGTCTGTAATACTGACATATTTCACAGCTTCAATGACAATTTTAATGACAGCAATATCTAATACATATATAGAATACAGTGTTCTGTGGGAAGCAGTTACAACACAGTGGGCAAGTCACTGCATTAGACAGAAAATGAATATGAAAATGAATGAGTTTTTCCAGGGATCATCCTGGACTTCACAGAACCATTTTGGATCTGCTGATCAGCTTATGCAAAGCCAAGACAGTTATAAGGGTGCTCTCTCGCTCTCTCTCTCTCTCTCTCTCTCTCTTTCATTCACTCAGAATATCCCACAGCCTTCCCACAGTACAATCAAATGTGACACAGTAGTAGGTAGTAGAAATGGACAGTAGAAGTAGCTCATATGTTGGATGATAAGATTTGAATAAATCAGTCATAACTTTTCATGATGTAAATGGTGACATTCATTAAGGTACAGTTTGGTGTTCCACAAGGTTCTGTTTTAGGCCCACTGCTTTTTTCTTTATATATGCCAGATTATTGTAATGCCTTACTGTCTGGATGTTCCAGTAGGTGAATAAACAATCTCCAGTTAATCCATTATGCAGAGTCCTTACGAGAACAAGAAGATTTGAATACAAAGCCATCGAATAGAATTGTGAGCTTGTAACTTTGTTGCAACAATTTGGGAAAGATCCACATACTGTATGAGCGTGACCATCAGACTTTTAACCATAAGGTGTACTTGCCTAACCCTGTGTATTTTGCTTTACCTTCATTACCCACTTTTACTTGTGTTCCTTCAGACTACGACTTGTGTATGCCATGTGTTTTATAATGTACAAGTTAGCTAGATTATGCTGAAGGATTACATTTACAATAATTGCCTTTGTGTACAGACCACTCCTCTAGTTTCTCCCTTACCCTTTGTTATTCTGTCCAAACCACCACATATAATTTTTTGTTTTACTGCTCAGTGATATTATATGAAGTCCTCATGTATTAATGAAGGACTGGCTACACACTGAAAAAACAGCAGCCTTTGATTCATATTATACTCTGCAAAAACATCAGGGACATTTCTACGTTAGAAACAGGTGGATCCTGGCCCCACCAGATGTCGCTGTGGAGCAGTGCATGAAATGATCATCTTTTTAACTGATAATTAACTTAACTGATAATTAAGTGTAACAAATATGTCTAATACATTTTTTCTTTGTAACTAATATTGTTGCATGTTTATTACATATGAATTACATTCCTGTACCTGTCAGGACTGTAATGGTCAGTACTTACAGTAGTAGTCTTACTTTAGTGAGTATGGGCTGGCCTGTTGGCATTCCTTTAACTAAGTGAACAGCTGAAAACACTGTGTGTTTGTTCAATGCTTTTTCAATAATGAGCTATAGTATGTCCCAGGCCAATTTGTGCAGTTTTACAAGGAAATGAGCAGGTTTTCCTAAGCATCTTGGAGAGTTTGGAGACTTTGTCACACTTGCTTTTTTTGTTCAGCAAAACATAGGAGCCTTCATTTTGCTCTTTGCCTAAAATTAAGTAATATGCTGCTTTTTTTACTGACACACAGTAATACCTTGTGCATTCGCGTTTCTGTATTTGCGACTTCACAGATTCGCAAAATTTTCTGTGGAACGTAATTAATTTACATCCGCGGTTTTTTCATTTACTTTGACACGTACTAATTACCTAAGCATTGTTGCAGACTACGTACAGTGGTGCTTGAAAGTTGGTGAACCCTGTAGAATTGTCTACATGTCTGCTACAATTTGACCTGAAACATCATCAGATTTTCACCAAAGTCCTCAAAGTAGATAAAGAGAACCCAGTTAAATAAATGAGACAAAAAATAATTCACTTGGTCATTAATTAATTGACGGAAAATTATCCAATACAGTAATACCTCGTGCATTGGCGTTTCCGTATTCACGGCTTCGCAGATTCGCAAAATTTTCTGTGAAACCTAACTAATTTACATTCGCGTTTTTTCAAGGGCTCCCTCTCCTTACAAAACCCACTGAGTACTTTTGCCTATTGACTGTTGTTTGCTATGTTCTTAGCTGGCTAATAGACATAACATTAAATAGGCAACCTATTTAAATCAATGTAAAGAGTTTAATTTGGGAACTTCCATTTTCATTTTCTGTTAGGAGGACATTAACCTATTAACTTATTAATAACACATTAATATTAAATGTGTCCAGGTATATATATATAGTTTACCCACCTTTTTTTGCCACTACAACACTGAGCAAGACCATCTGGCAAGAGAACGAGTGGCTTTTTAATTTATTTCAGCTTAGTAAAAAAACAACTGGTTCAAAGGCCCGTCATTGTTGCTTGCAGCTATGTTTAAAATTCACAGCAGAAATTTATATATTTCCTTAAAGCTGCTTTGGGACATTGTTTCTTGTTAAAAGTAATATATATATATATATATTTAAATAAAATTTAACTGAACTGAATTCCATCATCACATTCTGGGTTTTTTAAGGGGGTAGTCCACGTGTTAGTTAATTCTTTTTTTTTTTTTTTTTTTTTTTTTAACTTCTCCAACATCATCCCTAGTCACCTTTAATTACTACAATTAGTTCTCCCCCATGTGAGGCTGACGGGAGGAAGAAATAAATTAATTTAGATCAGAAAGCAGCCCAAGATCCCGACCTATCATGGCAATATCTGTCCCAAATCCTGTGGATCAATTCCTAAATTCCAAGTAGGAAATGCATCAAATAAGTTGTCATATAAATTTATTTTATAAACTTTTGTTCTTGAACAAACATATACATATAATATTGGAGCATATTTAATAATTATAAGACATCAGAGTTAAAGAAAGAGCAGTTAAGAAAGTAACTTTCTTAACTGGCATGGTAAACAAGCAGCATTTTTCTTTCATTTACACCTCTGGTATACCACTCGTTTCCTTTTCCTCTTTTCACAGAGCATGCTATTATCACAGTTTAGCACTGTGACGATGAGCTGACTCATTAAAGGTGTCAATGATCCCACCACTGCGTAGGGTGTACAGTATGTGTGTTGGGGTGGGAATAATGTGGGATGCTTGACTGTATTACAAGATGACACAAACATGAAACAGGTGCTGAAATAAACTGAACTGTAATAGAAATAGAAATCCCTGTAAATGAATCCCCTTCTTTTAATGGAAAATATAATTCATCTGTGGGCAAACAACTACAAATATATTCATATCTACATATATGAGACCAATCATATCTATAAATTAAATATCTGAGAGTGAACAACTACAAATATATACCACAAACAACACAGCACTACGCAAAAACATTTGTTGTGGGAGACTTTAAAAATTATAATTAATTAAAAAGATTACAAATGATATTCTGGAAATATTTCTAATCTTTAGAGGTACGGCTTTTGGAAGTGATGTTGGTACAAGGCTTTTTTGCTATACAGTACGTTACTGGCTTTCTGTTTCACTCTGAACTTTAAGAATATCTTTCCATTATGAAATCTTTTTTTCAGTTCAAATAATGAATGAGGTCTCTCACTCTTACAGACCTTATACAAAAATTGCAATCTGCAGCCCACATTCCACACTATCAATTTTTTAATCAATAATCTTTTCCTCATAACTAATTTTCAACAGGCCTCTTATTGATTCAGTCACTTCTTTGACAAATCCTGTCCTAGAATTATAATTTTTCATCCATCTCATATGGGTGGATGCACCTGACCATGACTCTCGTCTCTACTTGCTCCAAATCTGACAACATATCAGAAGCATTTTGGCTTCATTTCTATAGAATAGGAGGCAATGGATCCACACCGTCCATGTTTTCTACAGTCCATGGAAACACAAACACACAACTGTGTGAGCAATAGAGTATTTGAGATAGACAATAATGGACAATGAATAAAATGACTAGTGATTCAGGGAGCCACACTCATTTATGAATGTCATTAATCACTTCTGTTCCAAACAATTGGTGTTGACAGAAAAGTTACTGTAACATTGATATTGCTATTGGGATCATTTAAGAATATAAACATAAGCCTAAAAAAAACAAGCAAAACATGGTTACTGATTAATTTCAGTCCAGGGTACCAACCGTATCTTGTTTTTCCATACCGATTCCCTTGTGTGGACTTGAAGTAGGGAGACACGTGAGTGGTGTTTCAATGACTGCCCACAGTAAAACGCTCAAGCCAGTCTATGCTCCTGTGCCAAGAATTTTCCACACTATGCCAATCATTCATTCAAATTCTTAATAGGAATTGGATGCAAGACTGGAGAAAAACAGGGACAAACAGATTAAAGGTTTTTATGATATAAAAAAAAATCATGTCAGATCTTTTCCATGTTTATTGTGATATAGCAACCAAAAAAAAATCAACTGAAAAACGAACAGAAATGTTTTTAGGGGAAAAAGGAAAAATAAACTTAGGGTTAGCTCTTTT
>JAOVYU010000011.1:10662297-10676242 GCA_025674565.1 Synodontis membranacea | reverse complement strand
CTTTTCTTCAAACTTGCATCTTATGCAATGTCATAAGGTAGCTGAATCCAAATGGTCCTCTTTATGGATACACGGGTACATGGTGGCCCACGGTTTATACTTTATAGGTTCCCATCTTTAATCAATTAATCTTCTTATTAGAATTATTGTAATTTCATTATTTTCTATATATATATATATAATATTATATAAATTATGAACACTTTTCTGATTATTTCTTTCAAATCGCATTCAAACATCACATACGACTGATGCTTTGGGCTTCAGTTTACGAGCATTGTAGAAATCCATTTATAGAAGACATACAGTAAGACATGACTGGTTACTCTGAACATTTAAACCTCTTGACAAACTCGTCCTGTGTAAACTGTAAATGACTATACAGTATATGCAAACGAAATGGGGGAAGGATTAGGCAGCTTTCATCATTTTTTTACAGCAGCTATAGTTTTGTTCAAAGATAGATTCATTCCACTTTTATTTGTATTATGTAAATTACTCACAATCAATACAGCTCGACATTTCTTCCATCGTTTCTATTTCCTCTGCCACGTCTGTATTTGTTAGATAAAGGGTTTTCTTCACACCTTAACAACGGAATCAGTCATGCAAAGTTAAGGCATCATGCAAAACACAGAAGTGCTACACCTGCCTTCTGTTCCCAAAGTTTTAAGCGTGAGGACAGTGCCATGGTGGACAGGAGCCACACAAATACAATTCAGCCCGGTGTGCTTGTTTGGTGTTGTGAAGAGATTAGGTGAAATAATGAAACAGTCTCACTGTGGACCTGCCAAAAGAAAGATAATGTGACAAACAAATATTCTTAATTTCTTTGATTTCCTCAACACATTCAGTGTGCAAAAATATTAATATGTGCAATATTTTGTTAACCACATCACATATATAGTGTCCACCTCATGACTATCATATTATTCAACCCGTGCTGCCTATGCACTTGTGTTATTGTAATGTTTATTACAAAGTACACTCAGGTCCATAAATATTTGGACACAGACGAGGTTATTATTTTTGGTCTACAAGAGTACACTGGAGCTGAAATGAAATAATGATACAAAAATAATAATTAAAAAAAAAAAAAGACATTTTTATGATCAAGTATATTGTAAAAATTGGCCGCAAATCCTCTGCCGTCAATAAGTGTCTGAAGTCTGTAAGGCATAGACATAACCAGACGCTCTACCAGGCCTTCTCTACAGCTGGTATCAGTTCCTGTTTGTCCTTGGGGCATTTTGCGTTCAGCAAGTGAAATGCATGCTCAATAAAATTCAGGCCCTTGCAGATTATTTCTTCTTATTATAATGCCTTAAAAAAAAAGTCTTGGGTTGCTTTCAACCTGGCAGTATGATGTGTAACGTGACCATAAATAACACAGGGGTTCTCCAAGTGAGCTTTGTGATATATAGCTAAGGGGGGCTTCTGGTTAAGAACAGACATTTATGAAGTCAGGGTTTGAAAGATAGACAATGATATATTCCTTCTGATATGTTTCTTACATTACATGTTTACAGAAATAGTACACCTTACTGTATTTAAAGAATCAGAATCCTAATATAACACAGCAGTGACTCACAGTAGCTCTTGTATGGTTTGGACATCTAATTGCTAATAATGCTGATGACCAGCTCAAAAACAATTCATTCAGAATGGAACTGCATGAACTAGTCTCTGAACCTTATGAGAAATCGATCTTTAGAAATTGTTTTACAATTACTAATGTATAACTATGGAAAATAAAGTGAAACTTATTCCAGGGTAGAAGTATGTCAAGTATCTATATGGTTTAACAATTGAACCGGTTTGGGACTAATTAAATCAATGTCTTCAGTAAACTTTTACAATCACATGTAAAAGGTGCTCTGCTGACCTCGGCACCGGTATTTCACCGATACATACACAAGTGTGCACAGGCACTCGCCTAATAAATGCATAATGTTCATTTCTACTCAGTTTAAAAACTCATTAAAGGAAAAACTAAAGCAATAGATTTTAAAGTAGACAATACAAGTCAGTCAGTATGAAACTGGATCTGTTGTGCTGCTCTCAGATTTCAGCTTTCAGAGTCATAACGTTGAATAATTATGAAGCCAGATTGAAATCCACCTCATGGCTTGAAAATATTCGTTTTGGCCACTAAAACTAAAAAAAAAAAAAAGGCTCAGTATACAACCCAGTATAAAGTTCAATCAAGTACAAATGCTCAAAGGTCATGTTAAGTTCTTGTGAAAATTTTGACTTGAAATGGCAGACCAAGACATACCTTGTGAAGGCTTCGTATGAAGAGTAATAATAATAAAAAAAAAGGTCCAACTTAAGTTTTGTTTGTTAAATTCTGAAAACTTAAAAGCCAATCACAGGGCACACACTCCCACGGTCACTCACAGAGACTGAAATAAGAGTGGCACAGCCATGAGTGCACGCACACGCAGATAACCAAAGCAGCTGGGTTAACACGAGACCCTGCTATAAATAACTCAGTAAGTATGGTGAAGTAAGCATACGCCCCTGTTTGGGGAAGCTTTAGCTGAACCAGAAACTGCACTGCAATGTGTCTTGAAAAAATAAATAAATAAATAAAATAAAATGGTTTCGCGTATTGTGTCACTTTGAACAGGAATCTGGTAAAGCTTAGGCCGTTGCCCAAAATTTGTCATAACTCAAGATGTCATTTGATATCAGCAAGAGAGAAATTGAAAACAACCCCAGGGGTTCCTGCTGCCTGGTGTGACGGACAAACCCAGCTGTGAGAAACAGGCCGGAGGAGGAGCATCGGACACAGCAGATCCCTTAGGATAGGACTGGTGTGAGTGCTAGGAAGGGGTTTTTTAAAAAAAAAAAAAAAAAAAAAAAAAAAAAAAAAAAAAAAAAGCAAAGATAACGGAGAAAACGCTTTGTACAAACAGCATGACAAAAAGCATCAGAATACCAGATTATTTACCAGGTCATACGGATGGCACTGATCACATTTTCAAAGACAACCAAATAAAAAAATATTACGCTAACATTTTACTTTGGGTGGAGAATTTAAATTATTTAATACTTCTGGTTACGTTAAGACAGTGGTGTTGGAACCGGAGGCATTTTACTGCCTCTTACTGGCCAGTTTAAATTAGTCACTAACAACACTTCTACAATACTGCATCTTTCATTTAGCAGGCATGTAAAATTTAATCAGCCAGATTGTTACACATTAGTACGCGAACACTGAAAGCATCTGGATAAATTTCACAAGATTCTTTAATAAATACATACATGTGCACTAAAATCATTAAGACAACAAACAATGCTGAGAACACAAAAAAAGGGCTTTTATTTCTGAACTTTTATATTGGCAGTCCAACACTTTTCTAGCTTCTCAGGGTGTGTGTGTGTGTGTGGGAGATAATTACTGATTACTGATCTTCAACAATAATAACTGCCTTAATTTTATTGGTAATAACCTATACAGTAGTACTTGCGTTTGCTTGTGGCACCAAAAAAAAAAAAGAAAAAGAAAAAAAAGAAAAAAAAGTTTGTGGTGACTGTTAACCGGAAAGTTCCGTGCTTTCGTAAAACCCATGTACATATATATAGTTAGCATAGAGGGATTAGCTCCCCAGCCAGACAATAAATATGATAGAAAGCAAAAGAATCAAACAAAAATAAATCTGTAATTTGTAGGTACATTATCTAAATTTATATGCAACATCTGAGCAGATTCTTCATCACAAATATTTGAAACTCACACTAAACCCAATCCCATTCCGGGTTTTTGTTTCGATATTTACTCTTTAAATAATCCTAAATCTTTTTTCATTTTATTTCATATACATTTACTTAAATTTTTCCTATATTGTCATCTTTTGTTACCTGCCATTTGATGCCTGCTTTTGCTAGAAAACTTACCCCTACAAAACACACAAGCATTAGAATGAGGCAAACATCATAACGAGTAAAATGCTTAAACAAAAACAAAATACAAAAAAACCCTGAATAAAAAAAATAACAATATTCGGGATTGGTGGAGGTGCTCCATTTTTGAGAACTGGGTGAGTAAAAATGGCTTTCTTGACAGGTGCCAGTGATGGCCGGCTGATTGGTGGATAGCCACCTTTTGTGTTAGTGACATCCGAGTCCCCTCCCACTGGACCCCCTAAATTTGGTCGTACTTTTGTACCTTTCCTCAAACTCATGTTTCTGAACCTGCAAAACGTACCAATTTTGGCTTGGAAGGAATGTGAACTGGAAGGTGAATTTCAATCAGTGCAGGCTGCATAACAACTGTTCAGGAAAATGATCTACACTCTTTTGGCACATTTTTGTCAGCTAGTGAATTCTGCTGGTACAGGGATTTAACACAAAGGTCCAAATTATTCTTGTTCCCCCCCCCCCCCCCTAAGAAAGATGCTCAAATAGTCAATCTTTAAATCCACCTGCATTATAGCACCTCCTTGACACTTAAACCCTACGAAACTTTGCAAAACTCAGGATAAATTGCAAATTAAACATTCATTTTAAAAAGCATGGACAAGAACCACTTTTAAAAAAAAAAAAAAAAAAGAAAAAAAAAAGAAGCAACTGCATGGAAAACCTGAAATATACAAACAAACAAAAACAAAAAAGCTAAATTCGAATTTCAAAACTGTCATTTAGCGGTGCTCTTTTCTGCCAGTCAAATGCACATATTTCAAAAATTCTATTAGAAATTTCCATTTTGTCACATTCAAACAATATAAAAAAAAAAAATTAAAACTATACTGAAATCAAGCATTACAACAAATTGTTTAAGTTTGTTTCTCCCCCCACTGTCTCTGTAGCTCGCCTTTCGTAAAGACCTTTGTGAATTTTCCTCACTTTGGGTAGGATATTAACGTATGTGTGCACTGCTGATGTTAACAGTCTGTCTACCAGGAGATGGATGATGGTAACACTGACACATGCCGGGTGTGACCCAGATGAGAACCATGTACCTCACTCTGAGAGAAGCCATTCTGCTTCATTCAGTTGTCCATACTTGCATCTCATCCTGAGGTATGCATGAATGACTGGAACGCCAACATACCCATCCCACCCTTACCCCAAAGCCAACACAAAGGAACAGAAACACAGACAGGCAGACAGAATAATCCCCCATATATATGCAAATATCTTTCAAGAAGAGTATACTGTAGATGCACAGAGAAAGGACTGTTTGTTATATGCAGAGTCAGATCAGGGCTGTGCAGTGCTCCGTACGTTTTCCGATCTGTCTTTTCGCTATGTTGCACATTTTTGTCTATTAGACCATTCCTGAAAGAGGCGGACAAGTGAAACAGGGAGAACGCAGTTCGTTTTGGTTCTTTCCCCATCATTTACACTGGCGTCACACTGAAGTCAAGCAGGCCCGGCTTGAAGAATCCTTTCTGTGTTGGCACTTTTTGCACTTCAATAAGTAGGTTGGAGTTCAGGGTTTGTACAAGGTGCAGTGGGCTTGAGGCAGTATGGGGAAAAGTGTGACATCTTATTTCCATCATGAACCAATGACATCTCTCTCTCTCTCTCTCGACACACAATAGTACAATGAAAGGAATGATGTGTGCTGATACTTTCACTGGCCACAATTGCAGGCCCTGCCACAATCGAGTGACCAAACACACGTACATGCACACATAAAATACACACTGTTGCATGCACTCAACAATGTAAATTGAATTTGGTCCCGCAAAGGACTGAATACCAGATTTCACACTCATGTAATTACCATCAACTCTTAACTCATGAAAGAGTGCATCCTTGATCACTGACGATCTCCCCAGTGCAGAACATTGTAATGGAATTGTTGATGACCTGTTTTGAGTAGAGAGAAGGAAGGTGGAGAGATCGGGGCCCAACAGCCCAACCACCTCTCTCCACCAATCTGTATGCATTTAAAAGAAAACAGAACCTGAAAGGAACGGGTAACCAGCTGCAGTCTCTAAGAGCTGGAATCAAACGGAGTTTGGTGACTTCTCTGCTCTAACATACCTACCAACCCTCTTAATAAACCGGTGAGTTGAAAGTGGTGTCTTTGAGCAGGGAAAATATGATGGACTCTGGTTATCCAGGACTGCAGTTGGGCACCTCTGCCCTCCAACATCTAGTGATGTTATAGGTCAACCATAATGTATTTCAAGAAATGGGCCCCAACAAATTGGCCCTTGCTATTACAAAAAGGTATAACAATATAGGCAATGTCCTAAATTCTATTTTGTAAGACGTTACATCAAACTAGACCTCAGCATCGCCATAGTTTCTTTTGACTCTTAACTCCAGAAGTTAGGACAGAAAGACATTCTACCGGCCTCCACTGTGGCAGCATCGATTCTGACTCAGAACAGCCTGCATGCAGTCCATGTCCTCCGCATACATGGACCCATGCGGCCCACTACCTGCATCTTCACACATCCTGAGCATACAAAGACCAACACATTCACAGTAGAGAGAAGAGCAGCAGGAGCACAGGATTCAGCTTCCCACAGCATCACAATCCAGTCTAAGTACATGTGTGCTTGGGTAGGGGACAGCTGATGCCAGGTCCTGCCTGGGGAAAAACACTGAGTAAGGATGCGGAAGTTCACAGATTAAAAGAGAAAGAGGTGAAAGGTCGGGAGAAGAGCAAAGACACAACGTCACTGTATGCCTCAGCTGTGTTCATTCCTGTCTACACAAATGTCTTAATTCAGCACTGACATTAATATTGGTCCTTCAATGTCGTCCAGGAACGGCAACTGTCCCCGTGTGCCAATCTGCAAGTGGGTGAGTGTGGGCGTGTGCTAGACAGACGAAACGAGTTACGGTCAAGTAGAACTCCAGACAGACCACGTGGAGGACTGTCTTGAAACATTTAGATGCTTTATTTGTTGTGGTGATGATGAAGGGTAAGCTGAAGCAGGTGGTGCAATGTCTGCAAGTGTAAAAGGATGCATGATTATGAGGAAGGGTTGGGGCAAAAGACAACAGTGGCTCACAGGCCATTGCTGTTGCGGTGTGTGAGCGGTGGTTTGGACAGTTCCACCACGCCGGCGCGGCCCTTGCCGATTACTTTGGGGGCACGACGCAGGAGCTTCTGGGCTTCTGTGAATGCTTCGTTCAGCTCCTTCTTCCATTGTATAAACTCTGGGTCACTCTGTGAATCAAAGTAACAGAAGCAGATTACAAAACGGCAATATGCGATGTGTAGATATATTGTTTTTTATTCTGAAATGTATCACGCATTTTGTACATTTATTTTTTTCCCCTAAAGCATTAGAAAGATTGCTGCTGTTGAAAATTAACGTTAAAAAAAAATGGATTTTTGAAGGAAACTGCGAATGCAAATGCATGCCCCAGTAAAATACTGTTTGAAAGCTACAACTGCAAATGGTTATGTCATGGTTATGGCACAGCAATACTGTCCTGGAGTGACAGAGGCTTATGAGAATGACTCAGCACAGGGGAAGTTTTCCTACCTCACACTGCAGGACAAACTGTTTGCCTCCTTTGATCCTCAGCAGGATGCATTTCTTGTCCTTGATCTGTGTCTCCTCAACAGTCACTATCTGCTCCATTGTTAACAGGTTTTGCTGCATAGAAGACAGACCCAGAGTTGTAGAAAAATACTGAAAAAACGAATAGAACATATTTAATACAATATGGTGGCGTCTCAAAACATTTTCAATACAACAAAAACAAGCATTGTCTGTTTTTGGTTTACATTTTCAACTGATTAAGGAGTGATTGAGTGATCCAGTCAGACTTGCATAAACATAATGAAACAAAAGCTGTGCATCAGAATACAACAAAATTAAAGTAGGTTTTTACTGGTATGACTCCTAAAGTCATGTCAGTGTCACATAGCTCTCTACAGATGTAGGTGTTTTATTTTTATTTTTTTTTAAATCCTGCATTGTCCACCAACGAATATCAGTACGACAACGGTGACTTCTTTACCCCGGAATGCAGCAGAGAGTTTGCATACATTTGTGTCATATTAGCCATATGTTTTTGGCATTATCAGCAGTGCACTCAGTAGGTTCGTTTATGATGAGCATTGTACTTTATTACACAGCCTACTGAATGTGCTGTTTGATGTACAAGTATATAAAATAGATTATCTAATCAGCCAATTATGTGTCAGCAGTGCAGTGCTTAAAATCATGCAGACGCAGGTTAAGAGCTTTAGTTCATATTTAATTTAAACATCACAATTGGGGAAAATATTAGCACTGGATTATTTCAAAAACTGTTGAATTTCTGGGTTTTTAACCTGACAGGAAGTAACTCAAATAACCACTTTTGCACAACAACATTGAGCACTTGAAAACATGACATATACTGTAGGAACTGATATTAGGTTTTTGCCGATTATTGATATCTGCGTTTTATTTTACCAATAACCAATATTATCACAAAGTGCGCTAATGCGGCTCCGCTACCGTCTATTCCACTGTGCCTGAGGAGCCGCGCTGCTTCATTTAAAGCTTCATTCACATAACAATCTCTGATTGGCTAGACGACATTCGATTAATAGCCAATCACCACTGAAGTCTCGCTGTCACTCATACATGTCACTCAAGTACACCGTGAAGCATGCCAGTTTCCCGGTTATAACGCTGAAATGTCGGAATGACAAACCTTGCTGCAGTGATAATGTGAGCATGCAGTGAGATGTTCATGCATTGTTAGTACTGTACCTGTAATAACGAGTGTTCAGCGAAATCTCAAGTATTTTTGAGAGGAGATAGAGGTTAAGTGAGCTGAGCAGCTTTGCTTCCTCCACCACAACCTGCTCATGCTTAATTATGAGCACTAAAATATACACAGACATCTCCCGGAAGTTTTTTGCAGGTTGGGATGTCTGTATGCATTTTCATCACTTTCATTACATTTTGTTACTTTCATTACAAAACCATGCTGCTCATTTTGTTTTAACATTAAAATCCAAGTTAATCTATTTTTATATACGTGCATGTTTCCTTGTTTTGGCCCTTCTGGTTTATAATTACTTTGCTTTTATTTATTTGTTAGTACTTTTGCTATTTATATATATTTAAATTTAATGTTAAAAAAAAAACATAAGTAGATAAGTAATAAAGGCAATATTTTTGCATTGAAGTTTTCAGAGATTTTCATTTTTAATGTACAAAATATAGCCTATATATCGGTTCCAAATATCGGCTGTCGGTAATCATTAACTAGCAATAATCGGTATCGGTCCTGAAAAATCAATATCGGTCGATTCCTAATATACTGTATACTGAGTTTTGGTATTGGTTCAGTCTTGTGGGGTCAGGTTTTGAAGTGATACTAGGTCACTATGTCTAAGCTGTTAAAATCTAGGCACTGAATTTTTTTGATCCCTACTCAGGAACCAAAACTTGGCCCCAGGTGAGGCCAAGTGACTCTATAGACCCACCAAATATCATTGAGTCTTGTGCCATTTACATACACCAAATTTTGTTAGGCATGTGGGGCTCCCCAAGACCAACAACTATATATATATATATATATATATTGCAAAAGTCCCACTCAAAAGAAATTGAAGTATTTTGGATTTTGTCCATTTTGACAAAGTTACATTTTAATGTACTCCTTTTAGATGGTTCATCAAATTCATTTTGGATTTGGTATCCATGTCAAGATGCTGCCGATGTTAAATAAAATTTAAACAAAAATCCATAAATTTATGGATGTTTAAATCGTGGCATGATGAATTTATACATCTTACCATGCAAAAAGGAAGTGTGTCTCAGTTTCTCCATTATTTTTTGCGAATTAACTCGTTTTTGATGCACTTGCCATGCTTGAACACTAACGCAATTTAGCAAACGCATCATACTTACAAAAAATAAACATGCATAGTGCATGGGCATGGTCTAGGAGCACCACAGTATCCACAAAAGCAGAGAATGAAGTTGCTTAGATATGCACCAAATTTCACATATTTCTTTGGTCTCATCATATCAGACAAAGTTCAATTGGTTATATATGACTCTGTATGGAATACGTAATATTTATATTTTCATGTCTGGTTTTGAGGGGCTTTCAATGACCGTAAACTCATGAAATTCTACAGACACGTCAACCATTTTGAAATTTTCGCATTTTTCACAATTTTTACAAACTCCTCCTGGAAAGTTCAGCAGCTTTCTCTGAAATTTTAGTTGGGTTTTTGGTCTGCATTCTATAACGCAGACATGCGATAATACGCTGCGAAGGAATAGTGGATCTCACACAATGATGTAACGGCAGGCAAATGATTTGCTTGAGACGGAACACTGAACCAGATGCAAATGTCTTCATGGTCAGAACGTAGTTGACTTTAACAAGGGACCTCTCATTTCCTTATTCTTTAATTGACCATTAACTACAGTTGTTTCTGTTCTTTAAAACTATATAATATTTAAATAAATACCTGCAACATTGCATCATGAGTTCTATTAAAATTCTCTTACAATTAAAAGTTATGCTGTATATACTGTACAAGAATTTGCCTATCAACATAGGGACATTTTAAGGGAAAATACATTTTGTCCATTATAGTTTGTAGTCTACTTAACATATGTAACAAACCTATGTTACTTGAAAGTAGACAGAAGGTGAGACAAAAACATCACTTTTGCCAAGATCTCATTTACATTTTCATGAAGGTGAGCATGAAACTTTTTTTGTTTACTAACTACTAAATGTGTGTGGATTTTTTTATTTTTGGTGCTAACTTTAGCATTACATTTATGAGTTATTTTAGATTAGCCATGTTTAGCACATGTTTTTCTTGATTACAGTCAGCTAACCTTTGCTGTGTTAGGACTGTGTCCATCGGTCAAAATGTCATTAAATCCTGCACCCAGCCATTGGTGAATTGTCCATGGGCTTCAAGACTTATAGCTTTGGAATTGTTCACAGGCACACACAATTTTATACCACAAACAAGATGGTTTTGTGATATCCAAGCACAAGCTTCCTTTTTTGCAGGAAGGTTTAATGGGCCAATGATGTCAACAGCCAGTTTATCCAAATAATGGTCCCTGGCATCTTGGCAGAGTTTGTCTAGGTATGGCATCCTCTCACTTTGATTCTGCTTCTTCAGTTTTACTGCTTTCACTGGCACAGAGAGTATAAAAGTAAAAGTAAAAAAGTTCTTTGCTGCTATTTTCTCTGTACCAATCATGGGTTGGAATCACTAACACTACAATTCTACCATGGCACGATAGCAATTCTGTGATACTTGATACACTGCAAGACAACCATCTACTGTACACAATATCTGTGCAGCAGAAGGAAAAAATACCCCCAAAAGGCAAACACATGGAATTATGTACTTATTTATAAACAGATTTTCTAAATAAGAATAGGGCTGTTTGATGATTATTTTTGTTAATAGTAAGATGACTATTTAACATGAAACATCATACCGTGTTTCCCCGAAAATTTTTCAGGATACTCGTAATATAACCCCTACTCCATATACTGTAAAAGCCCTAGTTAGAATCCCATGGATTGGACGGTAACTAGAATGAGATGCGATTATATATAAACAGGAAATAATACTTTGACCCCCGGACAACATGAGTGCAAAAAGAAAAAGCTATTCTGCATAGTATAAGAAAGGAACTGTGGAGGACTCCCAGTACAAGAACCTTACGGCTTTCTGCAGAGAAGCTGGATATCCAAATGGTCCGAAAATGGGGAGCAGAGTACTACAGGTGGACAGAGGAAGCGTGAACCAATATATCTGGAGTTGGAAGACATGATCTGTGAATGGATTGCTGACAGGAGAGCAAAGGCTTTGGTGGTGCACAGGACTGACAGGATGTCTGTATTTGAATAAATCTGGATTTTTGTTCATGAATACCGGTAAATATACTGTAGTTTGTTGTACATGGGGAAAATAAGACATCCCCTGAAAATAAGCCCTAACGCGTCTTTTGGAGCAAAAATATATATTAGACCCTCTTATTTTCAGGGAAACACGGTGTATATATATTGAACTTAAAAAACTAATCACATCTATACACAGTATTTTATTATTAGAATGAATGTACATTATGTTGTATTAATACTATTATTACGAGTGGTGAAACCACCCATATTACTGTTCGTCTGAGAGGGGTTTTTGGGGCGCGGATTTGCGGATATTTCATCAAGGAAGATGAGACACTTTGCAGGAATTTTGCAAACGCAACCCATACAATAGCTACTGTATAATGACTGCCTAAGAAAATGGATGGCAACTGGCAGGTGATAAAAGGGCGGAGCTATTATGATCACAATTATGCTAAGGGCAATAGTACAAGCGCACTGAGCAGTTCACAGTCTTTGAGACAGAAATTTTGGGAAATGTTAAAAAAAACGGAAGGTGATCGAAACAATGCTGATAATTTCAAGATGACAGCTTATGAACTAAAAGCATTTGTTGATCTCATTTATTTGAGAGGTATTACAGGCAGTAAAAGCATGAAACTGGATGACTACTGGTCTGCTGACTTGGGAAATCCTAATTTCAAAGAGACAATATCTCGACAAAAATTTAGAGACATTATCTGCGCTTTGATGACAAGAACACAAGGGCTGCCCGACTTCTGATTGATAAATTTGCCATGATCTCGTAGATATTTGAAAAACAGTATTGCTGCTTACACACCCGGTGTGAACATAACGGTAGATGAACAACTTTTCCCTACCAAGGCGCGCTGCCGTTTCACACAGTACATGGCCAATAAACCAGACAAGTTTGGTATCAAATTCTGGGTGGCCGCTGATGTTGAAACAAAATACATGTCGAACGCAATTCCCTATCTAGGGAATGACGACAGTACGGCAATGTCTAGTTATCAGACATTGCTGTAACGCGTATTGTGGAGCCTTTCCTGGGGAAAGAAAGAAATTTTCCTGAAACTTTTCCTGAAACTCCGCCTATGAAAAGGAGATAGTATCAAATTGGCAGATGTGCAGGGAACAAAACCTCTTATACCTGCCAGACATGTAAGCGGCTTGTCTGAGGCAAATACTCAATAAATGCACCAAAGCCGTGCCTGGAATGTTGATAAAGCGATGCAAGCATCCCGAGCAAAATTCACTATGCTGAAGGGAACTTGAGTTGGTAAGCAAATGAAAATCAAGTCGGCAGATGTTCAGGGAACGAAACTTGACATCTACCAGAAGTGTAAACTAAATGAAATGTAATCCTTTGAATGGAAATAAAACTACTTGCAAAACATCAGTATACATTGAAGGGAACTTCTGAGGTGGCCAGACCAAGTGACTCATGGCATGATCATTAGTAAGGGGTTGGGATCACACCTAGGCTATTGTTCTAAGCTGTCGGTCAAATACCTCTGCACTTGAAACGGAAACACAAAAACACGAGGCTGAGGCGCAACATGCAAGGGGTTTCAGTATTTCAACACACAGTATACTAAGCTGTTAGAAAAATTAGACACTTTTTTTTTTTTCATTTTGCACTCTCTCACGTGTTTACCTTGTATAATGTATGTTAATTTTTTCTTACGAATTATTGTAAATAAACTACACACTCCATGCAGTTGTTTATTTACAAGAAAGAACTTTTCTTTTTTTTTCCAAGTAATAATGATTTTATTGTAAAAGCCTATACATCCACAAAGCTTTGTTGACAAAAGGTGACATACATTATTTCTAAAAAAAAAAAAAAAAAAATTGCAATCTACATATTCTCTTACATGTATAGAATTAGTTTCAGCAGAAACTCATGATCGATGTTGGTAGGGTACTTAGTGATAATTAGTTTCAGCCAAATCATTGAAACTAACAGTGGACCATGGCACTCTGTTGAGAGGCGGTTGGGAGGTGTTAATCGTTGGATACTTGTCCGTCTGTCTGCATAATTCATATTTCATCAAGGAAATCTTTAAACCAATATTTATTTTCTTCTCTACAAGGGCACTAACTGCACAAACCAAACTGTCATCTT
>JAOVYU010000011.1:10592595-10611000 GCA_025674565.1 Synodontis membranacea | reverse complement strand
CGGCTAAAAAATCTATACTTTCTTTGGAAAAAAAATATCGATTTATATCGCAGAATCGATAAAATCGTCCAGCCCTAGTCTTGGCCCCCCAGTGGTGGAACGAACTCCTTCTCCCCATCGCCTGAAGACCCACCTCTTCAAGGAGCACCTAGGTGACTAAAAATGTCTCTCATTTCGATTGCCTATTTCTCCAAAAAAAATAAAAATAAAAATAAATAAATAAATGAAATAAAAATTTCTATTTTATCCCCATCCCTTCCTTTGTCTTAACTTCTGACTTTTCTTTGATAGGTGTTGTTTAGATATTGTTTATCAGGTGTTGTTTAGGTGTACTCAGCGTGCAGCTTGGTTGAATAGCAGACGCTGATTTAAGTTTAGCTTGACAGGTTTAAGAACAGACGTGGACTATTTGAGCACTGATGCACGTAGCGAAGAGCGTCAGCTAAATGCCGTAAAGTCATAGAGAAGGGGGAAGCACTAAACCACCCAATGCTACGGTCAGCCCCAGAACAAGAAAATAGGAGGGGTGTATTCTGACTAATTTTATAATTTGGATATCTCATAACGAAGACATAACGAACAGATATTTGGGTAATTGGTATGAGTTGGGGGGGGAAAGCATACTTAATCTGGTGCAATCAAATATTGTTAACTGCAATTAAGCATTCCTCCTGGCAGTGGCAGCATGTGTTTATGTGCTTGACAGATGACACACAGGTGATACAGACAGGGAGAGAAGAGCACCAAATCCCTTTTAGTTCACACATACTGGTACTGACAGAGCTCAGCAGCACCTGCTCATCCTTCAAAGGCTGAAGAAGGTGCACCTCCTCTCACAACCTTCTAAATGGGGCACCACCGAGAGCATCCTGACCAGTTACATCACCAACCGGTAAAGGAACTACTCTCCAAAGGGTTGCGTAGACAACAGAGCAGATCCTTCCATCCCTCCCATGGATTGTTCACCCACCTCCCACCTGGGAGAAGATTCTTCAGCAGCATTAACAGGTCCTAAACACCATGTTGGCCCATGTTGTCTCAATATTGCACTTTTTGTCCATTTACTCAGATCCTCATTGCTTACAGCACTATATATTCAAGGCACCGTATTGCCCCAATGTGTCCTCCCTTATATAGCCTTTTCCTATAACGCATTTATTTCCCCCAAATTATCTCTACTGTTGATTTGTTTGAACGTGCTGCTGTCCATTATTCCATCTCTACTGTGCACTTTACAGGGCATGCAGCTGATATAACAATAAAGTTTAACTTGACTTTACTTGACTAATGTTAGCTCACTATTTCACCCTGTAGTCACCGCGGTGCATGGTCTGGTGTCGGCTAAAATTCAAACATCATAACTGCCACAATATTTAAAACATTATCACAACCTTGATATTTGTGAGCAGGAGGTTTGAATGTATAACTGGAGCCGCAAACATCACATGATCACAGTGCCAATGCATTAAATAATCTTAAGGTCACTCTAAACCAATCAATGAAAATTTTATGAAAAATTAATAATCCGGTATTCAGAGTCCAGTGTAAAATTAATAGTGTTTTGGAGCAGTTAAGATGCATGTGTAGTGTTGCATCAACTGTAATACAGGATTAATATCCAAATCCAAGGTTTTGTATACATTATATTTTAAAGACTTTTAATTAAGTTGTACTGGACATTATTAGAAATGCATTCTCTCACATTCATCTTTCTTTCTTTTTTCTCATACTTCCTCTCATTTATTCCTCTTTTTTTCTGGCATTCTTACTTGTTCTACTGTTTCCTCAGTTTCTTCCCCTCTGCCTACACGTTTTTTTTTTTTTTTCTAGCATATGCCAGGCTTTTACTGTAAATTAGACATAAAATAAGAAATTATTCTTAATATTTCCTGGTAAAATAAGAAATTAAATAATTTTCTGGTCACCCAGTCCTGAACGTAGCTCTCGGAATACACATACTGCCAGAAGCAGCTTTTATTTTCATATTTTGTCATAAACACAAGTATAAGGAATAATAAATTACAAACAGTGATTTCAAAACTGGTGTCCATAATTATTAACAGGGTAAAAAAAAAAAAATCCTTTCACATTCCTTATGAAATTTTCCAAGGCAGCTTAGCTCTTGGTGCCATTCAATAAGTGAACCAAAAACAGAGAACCCACTGATGGCAATAAAATATACAAAAAAGCTGTAAATAGCTCTAACCAGTAGTAGTAAGAATAAAAGTTTACAGGAAGAATTTTGAATAAAGAACTGTTGCTACCAATTTAATATTCACTTACCGATCTTCTGGTTGAAGATTTTGTCAAAGGTGAGCTCATCTCTCTCTTCCAAGTACTTCTGCATCACACTCCGAATACTGGGAAAAGAAGAAGACACGTCAAATATTTGGCTATCAAACAAGTACAATAGCACTGATGCAAATGATCAGAAGTTCAGAACAGCCTGTGTTTTCTGGGGGGGGTTTTCCATGCCTGAGCTCATCAGCACAACTCGGCTGAACACTGGGGTGGCTTAACTGAAGTGTTCTAAATTAGATGATTTATATCTATTGCTGTACAAATGTGGTGGCAGTTCTGCTTTGAACAGCACTGCTGAAAGTGAAACAAATAAAAATAAAGCTGTATTCATAGTTAACACCATGACCGTCAAGTCTGCAAGTACATGACTTCTCTTTAAATTAAGAAATATTGCAATATTAGCTGGTATGGTAGTTTGATCAGATAATCAGTTACTGCTCCACACAACAAAAACACCAGAAAGATTCCGGCTACCATAAAAGGTTTTAAAAAATCAATCCTAGTTCAAAACAAATGTTGCAAACTGAAATTGGCAACTACAAGATGGTGAAATATACGCTTTCCCAAATTAGAAATGAGCCAAAAAAAAAAAAAAAAAAAAAAAAAAAAAAAGGCTTGCTTTTTCCCTGCTCTATTTTACCATAAAAAAAAAAAACTGAGATAAACGATACAATATTCTAGATACAACAGCCTAATAAAAGAAGTGGCATAACATTACCAGCAGTGAAAATGCTTGAAATGCTGAATTCCAACTCCCTGTCAGAGGGGTTTAAAACGGTAAAACACTTGTGCAATGCATTCCAGATTGGTTTATCTCCGAAGATCGACTGCTTTTTTTTTTTTGCAAACTTTTGAATGATAAATTGTAAAGGTGTATTCCAATGTTAAATTATGCAACCCCTGTACAAAATGCATAAATTTTGGCTATACAGTTAAAGGTGGGATCTTTCATGCGGTAAATGTGTTGATCTAATTCCAGCATACAGACCACTCATCAGAAGCTCTAAACCAGTTCTGAAGCAGGTGAGAACCTGGCCTGCAGGAGCTATATCTGCTCTTCAGGACTGTTTTGAGCACACTGACTGGCATATGTTCAGGGAGGCTGCAGCAGACAGGGACAGCCCCAACTTAAAGTTCACGTCATCAGTGACCCGCAACATCAGCAAGGGCATCGAAGATGTCACTAGCTCCAAGACGATCACCGCGAGGACAAATCAGAAGCAGTGGATGACTGGGGAGGTGCGTGAGAGATTCTGCCTTTAAAGCAGGTGAAAAGGTGGCCCTAAGGACAGCGAGGGCTAAACTGTCTCGGGCCATAAAATCCACAGCCACTTCAGGCACAGCGGTGACACATGGCGCATGTAGCAGGGTATCCAAGCCATCACTAACTACAGGACGACAACACCTGCCTGTGATGGTGATGCCTCCCTACCAGATACGCTGAATGACTTTGACGCACAGAACGACGTGGCGGCAAAGAAATCCACCCCCTCTCCCAACGACCAGGTGGTATGTCTGACCATGGCTGATACGAGGAAAACTCTTCGCAGAGTTAACCCAGGTAAGGCTGCTGGGCCAGACAATATCCCAGGGAGAGTGCTCAGAGAATGTGCAGATCAGCTGGCAGATGTATTCACCAACATCTTCAACATGTTTCTGAGCACCGCTGTCGTTCCAACACGTCTCAAGGCCACCACCATCGTTCCCTTTGCAAAGAATCGCCACCACCCTTCACCTGGCACTCACCCACCTGGACAAGGATGACACGTATGTTCGAATGCTGTTCATAGACTTCAGTTCAGCATTCAACACAATCATTCCTCAGCACCTGACAAAAAAGCTGAGCCTTTTGTTCCTGAACACCTCCCTCTGTAACTGGATCCTGGACTTCCTGAATGACAGACCTCAGACAGTCAGGATCGGGAACAGCATCTCCTGCACCACCACACTGAGCACTGGGGCCCCCCAGGGCTGTGTGCTGAGTCCACTGCTGTTCACCCTGCTGACTGTGCAGCAATGTACAGTTCAAATCACATTGTTAAGTTCGCCGATGACACAACAGTGGTGGGTCTCATCAGCAAGAACAACGAGTCAGCATACAGGGAGGAGGTGCAAAGGCTAACGGACTGGTGCAACATCAACAACCTTTCTCTGAACGTGGACAAAACAAAAGAGATGGTTGTTGACTTCAGGAGGCCACAGAGCGTCCACTCTACATCGATGGATCCTCTCTGTAGATCGTCAAGAGCACCAAATTCCTTGATGTTCACCTATCGGAGAACCTCTCCTGGTCCCTCAACACCAGCTTCATAGCCAAGAAAGCCCAACAACATCTTTACTTTCTGCGGAGGCTGAGGAAAGCCCATCTGCCACCACCCATCCTCACCACTTTCTACAGAGGGTCAATCGAGAGCATCCTGAGCAGCTGTATCACTATCTGGTATGGAAACTGCACTGTATCAGATAGCAAGACCCTGCAACAGATAGCGAGAACAACTGAGAAGATCATCGGCGTCTCTCTCCCCTCCATATCTGACGTTCACCAAACACGCTAAATCCGAAAAGCCACCAGCATTGTGGATGACTCCACACACCCCTCACACAAACTCTTCACCCTCCTGCTATCTGGTAAGAGGCACCGTAGCATTCGGGTCCTCGCTACCAGACTCTGCAATAGTTTCTTCCCTCAAGCTATCAGGCTTTTAAATACTCAGGGACTCAGTAAAGAGTGACACACACACAGTCACTACACCACCTCGGTTCCCATTCTCCCATGTAGGCAATCTCTTGGCACTACCAACTTGTTTTGCTGCTACATATCAGATGCTGCTCTTGTCTTTATTGTATTGTCTCTATAGTCTTTCATGTTGTTTTTGCACTACTTATTGTTTTTGCACTTCCGCACGTGCACTTTATGTAGTTTATGCATCATACATGTACTTTTTTATGTAGCACCATGGTCCTGGAGAACGTTGTTTCATTTCACTACGTACTGTACCACATGTATATTGTTGAAATGACAATAAAGCTCACTTGACTTGACTTGTCACTGGCTATCAGGGCAGTCTAACATGGATACATCACTTGTTGGTACCTACAGTAGTAGATGGCTTCTAAGCTTCCACTTGCTGTCTTTCAAATCCATTTCATTGTCACATATTCAGAACCATCATTTCATAAAATGTTACCATCACTTGTTTGCTTGCTTTTTGGGACATTCTGAATGTAGTCTACACCCAACCTGGCATCTCGGCCCACAATAAAACTGGCCCACTTGGGTGGGAGTCAAATGTGACAATCCCACTAGTTCAGGCTGCATTGCTTTCAAACAAAGCAATGGCAAAATTAAGGGAAGGTGTCCGGGGAACATATGTATGTAAACTGCTTCGCTGACACTTTCATCAGCTTTCACAGGTAGAAAAATCAATTGCAATATTCAATAATTTTTTTCTGTTTAAAAAACATGGTCAATAATTACCTATGGGTAGATGGCTGGTTATTTTCAATAGCACTCAAATTTTGTAACTTTGTTAAAATAGGTGGGTCTTGGGCAAACCAGAAATCTGGCTTTCAAGTTACAAGGAAGGCAGATAAATCGCCTTGTACCCAAATATAAGCCAACCACAAAACAGACCCTAATACAGTTCTATTACCATAAGAAACCTTGATTAGCAAAACTCCAAAGGAACACGTATCTGATTTTTTACAATATACACTTCACTCCATTCTTCCACAACAGCTGCAGGCTTAGCTTTAGTCTACCAAAGCATCTTTTCCAGAGATCATGCCAGTGCAGGACATGGGCAAGCTAAACTGGGAGAAGGCGATAATGAGGAGCTCGTCTGGGAGAATGACTCAATTAACACCCCCTCCATTAGCAACCAGCCACGGCCTGGGAAACCACTGAGAATCAGAGTGCAGGTCGAGGAAGAGCCGTTCCCTCACACTGTTGTATGGCAGTACAAGTCTTTCGGGTGAGCAAATAGGCCAACACTAAAGGCTACGACATGATACACAATTTGTATCTAATTTCCCAGTGACACCCCAATCAAGAACTTTTCATGCACAGCAGATCCCAGAATCCAAACCCATCATTCATCAAATTGTAAATTAGAGTGTGGTCAAAATGTAAGCATAATACTGCTTCTATAGGAAACAATTTGGCATGTAACGCAAGCATTTTTTAACCTCCACATAGAAATGTCATGCCTAAATCGTTTCCAAAAATAAAAACAACCAAAACATGATTCTATGCGATGCATGCATTTTAATACAAGTAAAAACAAAATTAATATGTTTAATGCACTCTGAGTCTGGTCGTCTTTGCAGACCAGTCAATCCTCACTGCCCACAACCCCCCCGCCAATCCTTCCTCCATATTTTTCTTTTACTTCACTTTTTTCTTGTTTAGTGACAAAGTCACATGACGGACAGCTTGCATGCTTAGTTGCATAATAAAGCAGAATATGGCAATCAGGCACATTTGAGTGAGGATCTCTACAGGTAAAAGATTGTGCAACGTGTGAGCCTTGTCTGTGATCATACAATGTGGGCGCCCCCAAAACCACCAAACAATCGATTAAAGACATGTCATGTCATAAGCAGATCTGAGAAGGCAGTGATGGATCCAGGTTTCCCAATCTAAACTCTTAAAGAGCAATTGAAGCAAATATCATTTAGGATGCTCAAATGGTTTCAAATTCTATTGTCTTATACGTCATTGATACTGGTAAGTGTGGTAAATGTTTTCTCCCCTTCCAAATGGAAACCAAGCAACAACAAAAAGGCAAGCAAGCAAAAAAAAAAATCTACTGCTTAAAAAAACATGCATTTAAAAAAAAAATTTCAGCTTTAATTTTTGCTTTTTTCCTCTAAATCTATTCAACAACTTAAACATGGCATCTTTCTTTTTGCCTTTGTGACTGCATTTGTTGTTTAAAAAGGATAAACCAACATGAAGACTACAGAGCTGTCTAAGAGAAAAAAGAAAATCCATTTTGAAGCTAAGAAAAGAAGGAAAATTGATCAGCGTCAATGCACGACCATTAGGCACAGCCAATAAAACAATTTAAAAAATAAAAAAAAATAAAGAGGCCACTCTTTACTACTAACAACCAGATATAGAACAGATAAGCCAAATTAAACAGAAGATTATAAAAGAAATGTTGTGAGAGCTGTATTGAAAAACCCACAAACAACAGTCGGTGACATCAACAACAACCACCTCCACAGGACAGAGGTGAAGCAATCACAATCCACCATTTAAAGAAGACTTCAAGAGCAGAAATATAGAGGCCATACCACAAGATGCAAACCACTCCTCAACAGTAAGAAGCAGAAGGAAAATCAGAGTTTGCAAAGAAATACAGAAATGAGCCACAAAAGTTCAAGAACTAGAACTAGGATAACCTCGACCAAATGATGAAGTCCAAAGTGTGGAGAGAGTAAGGATCTGTGCATGATCCAAAACATACAAGTTCATCAGTCAAGCAAAATGAAGGGAACATGTCATGGCTTGGATGGCTGCTTCTGGAATGAGCTCACTAATCTTTATTGATGATGTTGCGTAACTCGTGAGGGTAGCAGCAGAATGAAGTCAACAAAAACATTCTGTCTGTCAATTTCCAAAGAAACGTATACAATCTACAAAACACACTGCCAATACAGTGGAAGGTTTTAGCCTGACTATATCAATCATCAGAACTTTACAGGGCATGCGTTTCACCTCCCCGAAAACCAACAACTGAAATTAACTGAGGTACCTAACAAGCCTGGAAAAGCCTAACAAAGTAAGCATCTTAAAATAAAAATAAATGCACCAGTTGTACATCACCTGTACTGCCATAACATTATAAATACACTACATGGTCAACAATACACGGTCGATGCTCCTTAACCACAAATTACGGCATCATTGTGGCGTGGCATGGAGGTGATGAGCTTGTGGCACTGCTGAGGTGCTTTGATGGCAGCCTTCAGCTCATCTGTTCTTTTAGGTCGGGGGTTTCTCATCTTCCACTTGACAATACCCCGTAGATTCTCTTTCAATAGCAGCACAGTAATACACAGAAGTACATTAATATAACGGACAGCAAATCGCTTGAAAGAAGTTTTGACACTGCGGGCATGCGCTGGAAAGGAAATCTCCATAAAGCTCATCACCAAATGGAAGCATGAAGCACACTGTGACATGACACGGCGATCCAAATCATTACAGACGGCAGAAACTTCACACACCTTGGATTCTGTGCCTCTCCACTCTCCCTCCAGAATCTAGGACTTTGATTTCCAAATAAAATGCAAAATTTACTTTCATCTGAAGAGAGGACTTTGGACCGCCAAGCAGTCGTTCAGTTTGTTTTCTCCTTAGCCCAGGGTAAGACTCTTCTGATATTAAGAATTGTCAAGATGTAGCCGTTTTCATGAAGACGTCCGTGCGTCGTGGCTATCGATGCAAATGACAATACCTTCAGTCCACTCCTTGTGAAGCTCTCCAAAGTCCTTGAATCGGCCTTTCTTGACAATCCTCTCAAGACTGCGGTCATCCCCGTTGCTTGTGCACCTTTTCCCTTCCAGTCAACTTTCAATTAATATGCTTTGAAACAGCATTCTGACAGTTATGTCAGGTCAGCAGTCTTCCCAGCGGTCAGCATGATTGTGGTTGCATGTACTGAACTAGACCCAGAGGTATTTACATTATATGAATAGTAATTTCCTCAAACTCAAAATAAAACATTTAAATCATTTGAGATGTTTTTTTTTTATTTAACTTTGAGCTGTAAGCCATAATTATCAATATTAAAATAGAAGAATTCTTAACCTTTTTTTACTTTTACGTAAACGTATAATGTGTCAACCATGTATTCAATGTGTATAGTGCATAAAGAAGACATTCAATTTTCACTTTCTTAAATAACTGACGGAACAACTTTTTTTTTCCCAGTCACCACTCATCTAGTACCTCATTGCCACTGACCCTGAAAGCTGTTTCTTTACCACTATTACACAGTTTGGAATGGGGAATGGGAGCAAAATGGTAAGGACAAAATGTTAATCTATCCACATGCGACCTAGTAAACAGCAATCATCTCACATGTGGGAACTGGACCCATCAGATAAACATGCTGTGGCCGATCATGACGTTGCTGGTGGGGGCGTTATGTTTACCACAGGTCTGAAATATGCTGGCATTACCTGAAGGGCACGGAAATAATCCATTACACGTGATTCCGGATTGAATTGGAATGTACGCTGTCCTGGCTGCTCAGCACCATTCGTTCACAGTTTCCACTCATTTACAAGTTCGTTTTCTTGACTGAAAATTAAAAAAGCAAATTGTGCTTCCCTTTCTTCTTTGTAAGTCTCTGATTTCTGACAATAAAAACAAAAATGACCTATTAATTTGTGGTGAAATGAAAATAGAATGACTATATACACAGACCTTTAATGTAATTTCGATAATCATTTATATGGGCTAGGGAATAAAGATCTATTACAAAGCTGAATGCTCTTAGAGCGGTCCATGTTGTCATGAAAACTCTGTGCTTTGGCACACTGTTCACTGGTCAATGAACAACATTGGTCATTCCAGTCTATCCATCTATCGCTCAAAGAACATTTTCGTTCTTCATACTTATTTGCTAAAAGGGGTCACCAAATTAAAGTCCTGTCTGCCCAAGTCTGTGGCTGAATCTGAATACTCAGTATGCAATACCATTCAGTCAGTTAAGTACCTACTATGCGACCTTTTCTTTAGTAGGTTACATTCTGGTAGTCTTCTGATAAGATGGCTGTCGTAGGTACCGTTCAACTACTATTAAATGCCTAATGAGTATTCGGGCACCCTAAAGGTTATGCCATAATGCTTTCTGTGTACTATACAGTAAGGCAGTGTGAGTATTTGGATGCAGCCTGTGTGTGGGGAAACAGTGGACATAAATGATACAGTGATACTGCGGTTGAACTACTGCCACCTACATAAGTTGTATACTCATACTGCCTCACTGCAAAACAACCAGCAGCAAATTTAAAACAACAAGGAAAGAAAACATTGGCAGAAGTGGCTCAGAAGTATCCGGTCTCGCATGTTTTGCTTCTTGCTGATGTTCACACTCCATAGCATCCTGTTAAATATAGTCAGGTGGGGATACATGACACCCATCTCTTTAACATTACGGAACACTGGGTGTGAAACGAAAATTTGTGCATCCAGAGTTATTTTTACCTGTACATTAATGTCTTTTGTATGTGAAAGGAGAAAATGACTAATGTCTTTCAGTGTCTTTTAAGCATTTCACTCTCAAACAATACTGGCGGCTCTTCCTAGGCTTTCAAACACCTGCGGGCACAAAGTAAAAATCTCACCTCTTTGCCAAATGGCCTTAGCCTCCACCCGAAGAGAATGTAGCAGTGCAGCGCTAGCTCTGCTACCCAGAATACAAGTGCCATTTATATATCATACGCTGCTTTTAAATAGCTTGACATTATAAAAGCTTCTCTTTAGTATTACTTACATAGTCCCTGTACAATGGCAGAAAGATTAATACAGATGGACTAGGACATTTGTTTTGTCTGTATGTCGGTACTATAAGGACAAAAGTTCGTGGACACCTGACCATGAAACCAGTATGTGGTCCTTCTCCAAGCTGTTGCCACAAAGTTGGAAGCACACGATTGTTTAGGATGTTGTTGTATGCTGCAGCGTTACGATTTCCCATCACTGGGACTAAGAGGCCCAAACCTGTTAGAGCACGACAATGCCCCTGTGCGCAATGGGGCGAGCTCAATGAAGACATGGTACGCTGAGGTTGGTTTAAAGAACTTGAGTGGTCTACACAGAGCCCTGACATCAGCCCCACTGAACACTTTTGAGATGAACTGAAATGCCGACTGCACCCCAGGCCTCCTCACCCAACATCAGCGCCTGACCCTCACTAACGCTCACGTGGTGAATGTAAACAAATTCCCACAGGCATGCTACAAAATCTAGTGGAACGCCTTCCCAGAAAAATGGAGATTATTATAACAGCAAAGGGACTAAAGCTGATCTGGGATGTTTAAGACAAGATAAGATAAGATAAGACCAGATAAGATAAGCCTTTATTAGTCCCACGGGCGGGAAAGTTGCATGTTGCGGCAGCAAAGCGGACAGTGCAGGAGAAAATTACAGAGTACAATTTACAAAAAAGCACAAACACTATATTGCCAAAAGTATTCACTCACCCATCGAAATAATTAAATTCAGGTGTTCCAATCACTTCCATGGCCACAGGTATATAACTTCAAGCACCTAGGCATGCAGACTGCTTCTACAAACATTTGTGACAGAAATGGGTCGCTCTCAGGAGCTCAGTGAATTCCGGCGTGGTACCGTGACAGGAGGTGGCACAGACCTCCAGACTTCATGTGGCCTTCAGATTAGCTCAAGAACAGTGCTTAGAGGGCTTCAAGGAATGGGTCTCCATGGCCGAGCAGCTGCATCCAAGCCATACATCACCAAGTGCAATGCAAAGCATCAGATGCAGTGGCGTAAAGCACGCCGCCACTGGACTCCAGAGCAGTGGAGAGACGTACACTGGAGCGAAGAATCACTCTTCTCCATCTGGCAATCTGATGGACGAATCTGGGTTTGGTGGTTGCCAGGAGAACGGTACTTCCCTGACTGCATTGTGCCAACTGTAAAGTTTGGTAGAGGGGGGGATTATGGTGTGTGGGGTTGTTTTTCAGGAGCTGGGCTTGGCCCCTTAGTTCCAGTGAAAAGAACTCTGTCAGGAACGCTTCAGCATACCAAGAGATTTTGGACAATTTCATGCTCCCAACTTTGTGGAAACAGTTTGGGGATGGCCCCTTCCTGTTCCAACACGACTGTGCACCAGTGCACAAAGCAAGATCCGTAAAGACATGGATGAGTGAGATTGGTGTGGAAGAACTTGACTGGCCTGCACAGAGTCCTGACCTCAACCTGACAGAACACCTTTGTGATGATTTAGAGCGGAGACTGCGAGCCAGGCCTTCTCGTCCAACATCAGTGTCTGCCCTGTCAGTAAGAATGGTCAAAAATTCCCATAAACGCACTCCTAAACCTTGTGGAGAGCTCGCCCAGAAGAGCTGAAGCTGTTATACTGCAAAGGGTGGGCTGACGTCATATTAAACCCTATGGATTAAGAATGTGATGTCACTTATGTGTAAAGGCAGATGAGCTAATACTTTTGGCAATATAGTGTATGAGCGTTATGGTCAGGGGTCCACAAAATTTACATATAGTGTTCCAATTATATTTTAGATGTTCCATAATATTAACATATTAATATGTTTGATTGGTATATTCTCATTAACGTCTACATCTTAGATGGGGAATCATTTCTCGTCATATCACAGATAATTAGTAACGGTAAAATACTAATACTATTGCAGGACAATATCTAAAAATTAAAAAAAAATAATAATAATCTCTTAACATCCCTGACCCATGCCGAGCTGCGTGACCAGCACAGAGACTAGATCTGGATGCTAAGTCTCTGGGATCAGACCTCCCCAACGCAGCTCTGCCCCAGCCAGCTCCATTCTTTAAAACCTCTTGAACCACGCTGACCAACGCAACAGGCATGGTAACAACGGCAGGATGCTAAGCTAAAGTCTCATAGATCGGGACACATATGATAATATAAAAACCGCTGTGACCTAATTTTTTACAGAAACATGGCTAACTGAGGATATCCCAGACTCAGTTACTCATCTAAAAACTCATTTCATACACTGCTGCTCAGACATCTGTACCTGATGAGAGCAGCAGTAGCAGCATTTGCAAAGCATTTATTAACAAAACCTATACTGAAAGAAGGAGCTTTAAACACTGTACTAATTGTAACAGGTTTGCCCTCACTTTAGTTAGCTTGCATGACCAGTCAAAGCCCTCAGGTAACAATAACAGGTCAGCTAATGCTAACATTCTTTCAATGACATGGTTTGCTAGGCTGCATTATCTGAATTGACCATAATATTTGGTTTGGTACACATCTCAAATGCTCGATTATTCTCAACTTCATGAAAACAAGAACCACATGAGAACCAATCAGTTCAGCATGCGATATGTTTGATATGTGGCATTCTCTAGAGAGGCAGGAGTAACAAAACTCTGACCAAGATGGCAGAGGCTAAACGCTACACGTAACACGAAAACGTTGCACTGCGAGTCAATTTAAGCGGTGTGCCTAAAATTTAGGCTTCCCCCCGTTGTGCTCGCTCCATAATAGCTACATTAAACTTCAGCAACAAAATGAAAACACAATCATTATCTCTATAAACAGCCTCACAACCAAGGTTTTACATTTGGCAATCATTTAAAACAGCTTACAGGCAAAATCCATAAATCAAGTGTTCAGCACGGAGGATTCATTTGGCCTTTGCAAAAAGAACACGCATATAGAGTGAAGAATCGAGATCCGGTCACTAATCGTCACACTAGACCGACATACTTCGAGCACCTGTGATTGGATCACCAAAGACGCATGTTAATCATGTTAAGTTTACGTTAATTCCGAGTGTGAACAAGGTCTCAGACATTGGATTCATGTTTTTGTAACTTGGGACGTTCAGATGCTGAGACATACAACCTTAAGATGGCTATGGACATTCGTCCTTGAATAGCCTTAAGACTGCAATTGTTAAAGACTTCATATTTGATATGGTACACTATACTGTAGGTTACAACTCTAATGATACACTTACTCAAGCTCCTGTTGACACAATCAGCATTATTTGACTATACAGTGCAGTAACTGAAGAGAAATGATTCATAATCACATTATCCTGTGTCACCCAAAAGAAGATGGGTTCCATTTAAAATCTGGTTCTTCTTCCTGCTTTGTGACCATGTCCATTTTCAAAGGAGCTACGTAAACAAAACTTTTATTCAATTGATTTTGAAGAAGGCAACTGCTGCCAGTCTTCCCAGAATGCCTGGTTTGAGCCACCCATTCATGGAGCACTCTAATTTTCCACAAAGAACCCAGGTTCAGGGTTTTTTTTTTTTGTTTGTTTGTTTTTTTTGGGTACTGCACTCGATACAACGCAAAAGCAGGTTGAGAAGACGGAGAGTGAAGCAACCCAACAGTGCCAACCCAAGAAGAAAACAGCCCTCTTCCAGACTTCTCTGCAGATGTTGAGTCAGGCTGTAGCCATCCACTAGACGACACGTGAGCTAATAAATCCTTCAACCCCAACGTGACACAAGAAAGCCAGATTCCCCCAGACCCCCTTACTCACTGGGGAAAGACATGGTGTGCCACCAAGCAACCTGCCCTTGGAAAGGGGGTTAGCAAGCCCATCCTGATTTGTGCCATTCATAAGGATGCCTCGGTCACATTCAGAGCACACCTATCCCGGAGGCAGGCCTTTCTGTCAAGCCTATATCCTTTCTTCAGGGGAGAAGTGGTCAGAAACAGAGTTTACAAATTTGGGTCCAGGAATAGATTAGCAGTACTATCACTTGTAGTACAGCTAATCCACTGTAGCATACTAGTGTGGACAGTAGCGAGCACTTGAAATATGGTAGCAGCATGGGTGCTCCTGCCAAAGCTCTATTAAATTTTGCTCAGTTTCCTGAGTCCACAATGGCACAGGCATGCTGTCCATCATTTTATTTATTTATTTTTTGCTCTGTGAGATGAGGTGAGCTGAGGTCGACTTGTGTCCTGCACCATCATTGGCTGTAGCTCACCAGCGGATGGCCCAGATATTTAGCAGGATAGATATCTGGTCAGAGCTAATAACTACTCCAGGGCTTATGTGATCACGTCTTTGTAGCGTTTACACGTAGAAATTGTTGTCGCTGGTCAAACGTGCAATTGTGCCCAGTTGAGCGCTTTTCTCGGCAACACAAAAATATAAAGTGTGATCAAGGCTTAAATAAACAATTAGGGGGACTACGCTCTTGCCGTCTGCACATGCTGGCTCACAGACTGAATTTCAGGGCAGCTTTCTAACTAAACAATTCTAGGGACTTATTGAGAGGAACTTCAGAAACACCTTCAAGGGCTTTTTTGCTTGTATTTGTACCACCAGCAAGAACGATGACCACGTTAGCCAGACAAAGGTTGGTACAGCAACATCACTAGTCTTGTCCATCAATGTTCGTTTGCAAATCAGAATTAGTATTTAATCTATACAGTAAACCTTCGTTTATCGCGGTTAATCCGTTCCAGACTCTACCGCGATAAGTGAATTTCCGCGAAGTAGTGTTTCCGCGTAGAGCACAGAAAACCTGTTTACGACCTTCTAAATACGGTTTTTTACATTATTAGAGCCCTCTAGACATGAAATAACACCCGATTTTGGGGGAAAAAGTTAATAAAAAATAATTGACTCAAGACAACCAAGCGCTACGGTCTCGATCAAGTTTTTAATGAATATACTGTATTTGAAAAAAAACGCGATACAGTGAAGCCACGAAATTTGAACTGCGAAGTGGCGAGGGTTTACTGTATCGCATACCCTTGCATGTCCTGACAAAAGATTCACTGTCTAGAGAAAGCCAGGTGACAGAGAGTGGAAGCTCCAGAACAAAGTAATGGTCCACCTATAGGGCTGGGTACTGAAAGTGGTATCTACTGGACTTTTGTAAAAAGTGGTATCTTCAGTAAATTTGTTTTTATATTGCGACATTTCCTGCACATTCAAGATTCTCTTCTAGTTCTCAAGAAATAAACACAAAAAAAATGTGCTTTTTTTTTTGTTTTGTTTTTACTCTGGAGTGTAATATACGTAATATACATAAATTTTCTGCTGTTAAAGCCTGCTGAAGCTAATTTCTCAGAAATGCAGGTCACTTTTTAGTAATGGCAAAATTAAGGGATCATTGAAAAATTCCACCAATGATAGTCAGCTACTTCGCAGGATATCCAACATATTGCATTGTAAGGATACAGCATGGATTAAGTACAGTGGGATGCAAGACTCGCTACAATATTACTGTAAGTACAATATTATACAAAAGTAGTACAGTAATAAAATTTCTATTTAAAAAAAAATAAAAAATCCATGAAAAATTCAGAAATTTAGATTCCCAGCTGGTAGGTTGTAGTAGTGGGGTATAAGTCACATTAGAACTGCATTACTACATTATATTGCATTACTGTATGAGTACAGTAGAAAAGTATTCAGTTTGCAGGATATAGCATATAGTTTATTAAATATACTTTTTTTTTTAAATAAGTGATTACAAATATGAACTCATTGTGCCACATAACACCCAGGGCAACTACAGCTAAATGATTCTGAAATCAACTGCTTTTTTACTTAATTATTCTTTTCCGCAAACAAACTCAAAACTTTTCTCAAATATTTGCACTAGAGGTCGACCGATGTATCGGTTTTGCCGATTAATCGGTACCGATAGTTGATTCCCGGAACTATCGGTTATCGGCAAAAATCCACGCCGATAGTTTTTCCGTGTTGCGTCAGAGCTGAAGCGGTCCGTTGTCCTTATACAGTGCGAGTAATATAGTAATCAATATTTATTAATATATTCATATTTATTCCATATAGCACATTTTCATGATTCTGTACTGTTTTTTTGTTTGGTTGGTTTTTTTTTGTAATAAAGTTCAGTACTATTTTACATGGAGTGTTGTGTTTCTATTTATTTATTTATTTTTTCCCATTTTAAAAACTATCGGTTATCGGCAAGTACGGACCAACCTAGCTATCGGTATCGGCAAAATTCAATATCGGTCGACCTCTAATTCGCACTATACTACACACCGTTCTTTCTAATAAAGATATTACTCAATGCAATACGGTACCAATTTAATTAAACATTATCCCTTCTGTTGTGCCGAAACAGGACATTACAGACAACATCAGCATCACAGTACCTCACGTGCCATCGCTAGTTAAGCCTTCTCTACAATTAAGGATATTTGTTAGTGACTGCCCATTTCAGCTTGCCATACAGGTTTGGAGAACAAGAATATGAGCCAACACGCCTTATTTTCAATTCAGAAAATAGACTTGTTAACTGCCCTATATCAAGGCCTTTGTAAAGTGGTATAGGAGACATACCACAGTGTTGAGCCCGTCACTGCAATTACCGTTATAACAGCTTTTTCTGGCCCTTATCTGAGAGTGCTACCATCCTCCTGTAGCTTTTGGCTTGTTTTGTGAACTTGTCTACATGCATCCAGATAGTTTTGAAAAGAATTACATCCACAGTACAATCATTTTTCTCTCCATATGAGAACACCCAAGACCTCTTAACTGCCCATGCACATAGCATTTAGCAAGCATATCAGCCATATTTAAGCAAAACCCTGATCAGTAGGAAGTGCCTTGCCAGAAATTTGTTTTCAGACAAGCCTCATCAGACAAGCCCATCACTAGCCTACACTATGGCATTTAACTAGTCTCAAACCCCATGCATGCGATTTTCCCCTCAAAGATACCGTTCTGTGCTCTCATATCGCTTGAACATGCATGGGGGGGGGGGGGGGGGGGGGGGGGTGGTTGAGACTAATTAAACACCCTAATACACATTGTTTATAACCTACTGCTGAACTGAATGACTGGTCAGACATTAGGGTTGCAACAATTAATCTACGTTAATGATGAGGATTATAAAAAATTTATTCTCTTTTATTCATACATTAGCCTTAGAGACAGAGCGAGAGAGACTAATATGCATATGGGAAGTGAAAAAATAGACACCATTTATAAAAATTTATTTCTCTGTTATATAAATGTATTTCCCTTTTACAGCTTGCATTAAACAGGGAGTGGCGCGGACATTTCTGCGGTCAAGAACTGGTTTGCTGTTTCGAAATGATGAATTCGAGCTAGATCATAAGAAGTGGCAGACCAAAGGAAATGGAAGACAAGGAGCTGCACTGGACCTGGTAAGGCATTAAAATATGGAACATTCTACTGTTCCAAGGCATCTGAAGGCAATGGGAAAGATTTTGAAAGTTGGTAGGTGGGCTCCACATGCACTTTCAGAGAGAAATATCACTCAGCAGCTTAACACCTGCACCAGAAAGACATGATTTTAAGCCGTAAATGGGAAGTTTCAGGGAGTTTTTCCTTGCCATCACGACAGGCTTGATCACATTT
>JAOVYU010000011.1:10581870-10592495 GCA_025674565.1 Synodontis membranacea | reverse complement strand
TAAAATGTCACAAATGATTAACCCTGTATCTATATACATGTGTGTGTGTGTGTGTGTGTAAAGCTGCTTTGTGACAACAATGCCCACTGTTACAAGTGCTATATGAATAAAACTTAACTGAATTAAAGTTTACCACATCCAACCTACTCACCAGACAGCACACTTCCAATTTTTAAGTGGACTAGCTATATATTATTTTAGAAAACTTCAAATAAAGCTATTTTCAAAAAAGGCCACAGACATATGCACCACCCTAATAATTCTCTTTAAGCTAATTCAACATTTTTAGGGTATGGTGAGGTTTGCTCTTGCATGTCAAAAGGTATGACTGGATTAGGAAAATTAATAAATTGTCATTTATTTTTAAAAATTATGTCTGAAAAACTCACTCCAAGGCCATGTGCTTACACAGACTTCCATAATAAATCCTGTCAAATTTGATTTTAAACTTTAAGCTGGTTACACCATTTGACTGACTACAAGACTTTAGAGGCCAATGGTAACACTTGAATACTGTATTCATAAAGCATTATTAACACATTTATAAATGCCTATAAAGTATTCATAATGCATTCTAAAGACTGACATAAGTCTATATAACTATTTATTACTAGACATGACTGCACTCATAAATCAGGATGTTGCAGCACAAGCCATATGCAACTACTATCCGTTCCAGAACTCTGGTCGTGACCCTATTTGGTCGTGACCTGAACGTAATTTCCCCTATAGGATTGCATGTAAATACGATTAATCCATTCCAGACCGCACAAAAATAGTTAGTTATACCATAGAATGCACAGTGTAATAGTAAATACATGTAAAAACATTGAACAACAGGGAAAACTAGCACTGCAGGAGCTCGTGCAAGGTAAAGTTCACGCTAGAGTCTTACGAACCGCTCGCTGTAAACACCTTTTTAATTTAGAGTTTTAAGCAGAGAGAAAAAAATAACGTCCTTAATTTATATAAATTAATTTATCCTTAATTTATACAGAAAATAACCCTAAACAACCAAGAAAACTGAACTTTCATGAGTGGAGTTCTGTGGTGAAGGCAGTGAGGAGGAAGCTGGGTTTAGAGGAGCTTACAGTTTTGATAGTTCTGTGACAGAGGGATGTTAAAGTATTTTCTCTCTTGTGATTTCTTCTATTGTTTTTAGCCGTTTAGATGGTGGACCGGACTTCACGAAATAGCGGTCTAATGTGACTTGCCTTTTCCTGCGCATTAAAACTGTCCGTAAATGCGAGACTTTGCCGGTGCTTTTGTTCACCACCCGAGCGTGTGGTCGTGAACCGATGCGGAATTTTGAACTTTTGGGTCGTGACCCGATTTGTACGTGACCAGATGCGTTCGTAACCCGAGGTTCCACTGTATTATGAAAGTTTGTATGGACTCTCATATGGCACTATAAAGGGCATTTGGTGAACAATCAACATTTAACATATGGCAAAGATGTCATCAGTGCAATTATCAAGAGGAAAAATAAGCTTTATTATGCGTCATGACACTTCAAGTTTAGAGCTTATATTATAACATCGTAACTCTTTGAGTGCAGTCATTACTACGTGTGTATATATAAACATTTTTTAGAACTCTTCATGAATCTGTTTATAATGCTTTCTTGAATGCTGGAGTTAACCAACATGTCTGGTCAATTCTGTCAAAGCTGACACTGCTGCAAGGGTAAATAACCTTACCAATCATTGTGCTTGATTTTCAGTGTCAATTTCTTAATAAACCTTTGAGAAGCAACATGGTCAGGTGGTGTCAGTTGTTTGGGTCAATTGGCTTAAAAAGATTTTTTGCACTGATAAACTTGCCGAACCTTATTTGTAACTGACACATGTACCATAGATGATTAAGTTAATTTTAGGTTAAGAAACATTATTCTTTAATTGTTGCACTATTTGCCCATGATTCACTATTAACTCGAGTAATTGGATTACAAAAAATGATCAAGGAAATTTTTCTAGAATTGAAGCGTCATTATTACTTTGTTATTAGTGACGTTTATTACTGACGCACAACATTTTCAGTGTTGCGATCAAGGAAAGACTACTGTCTATGAGGCAAGATGGAGGAAACGGAAACTACAGAAGCACCATAGGGACAAAAAAAAAAAAAAAGCAAAAATTGAGTAAGGACTGGGACCATTTCAAATTACAAAAACACTGCTCAGTGCACGCAGTGTATAATGGAACTTTTACAAGTTTCAACTCTCATAACAGCATGTCTTCAATGATGCAGCACTTAAACCCAAAGCACCCGCTCTACACAAGTCCACCAGGCAGAGCACACACAAGGTAATATAAACTTGTTAACCCAACTTATTGCGATCACTAATTGAGATGAGCGGATGGAGGGGAAAAAAAAGGTTGTTGGTATTGGCTAGTTAAGACCGTGAGTCAATATTAACGGCTAGTTATGACGTTCCTAACTTTAGCTCAAGAAAACAGAAAATGTAATGTTTCTGCGTTAATGTAACTCATGTTTACTTTTATTTATTTCATGCTTTGCGGTTAGTAACTGTTAGCCTAATACACAGAACAACATGCAGATCTTTCTAATCATCTAATCATCAATAAAATACTGCTATTATGATGCGAGGTGAAAAACATTTAAACTTGTGCTGCATTTGACTTACCTCAGAAGTGGGAAGTCAGAGATCAGAGTGAAGTCATTTTTGACCTCTAGCAATTCGAACCACAAAGTGAGGGGGAAAAAAACATGGATGCCATTTTTGTCTTTTGCTAGCAACAAGCTAGCTAGCTAGCTAGCTGGGAGTTATGCATATTTTCCTGTAGAGTCAATGGCATCGATTTAACAAGTGCATATGTCTGTATGTTGATTGAGCTAAAGCAAATGCTTGTATATACAGCACAAGGACCCATCTTCACCAGATGAGCTGGCAGCGTCCACAACCTCATTTTCAAAGTTCTGCCAGAGCGCTTTTCTTAAGTGCTTATTGTTGCTAGGTTACAAAAACATCAAGCCCTTGCACATTCCTTTGTTATGACCATCAAGTCTCTATTTACTTTACAAAGGTTAGTTTAAAAAAATAATGGAAAGTGATTTTGATAGCGTTGATTACAAATACAGATCATGGTAACTCTTCAATGTTAGGTCATAAATAAATGCAATAATAATCAGAGACAGCCAGGATCAGTTTCTCTTCTGCCATTATGACTGTGCTGCCATCCTTCCCACCCCTTCTTGATTTTGATTGGTCTGTGAGAGAGAAGTGATGAATGCTGAGGACTTTTCTGCACCCAGGCTGTAGTTCAGCACTGTCAGTGCTGAACTACACAGGTAGTTGTACAGAAAACAAAAGCTGCCAGCGGAAAAAAACGCATTCGGTGGACACAGGCCCTGATTATTTAGACACACTATGTGTATGCATCATGAGCTTTGAGCCTTGAATTCTATCTATATATTTGCTCGGTGTGATATCAATCTGCATGCCATAAACATCTACCTGTACAGATTTTGTGCTCTCTAAGGTACCAATTATTACTACTATTTCTAGGAAAAACACTGGCACCAATTAGTACAATTAACAAAACTGAGTTTAATACTCCTTATCAGCATCCAAGTTTCTTCTGAGTGTAATTGTTTTTGTGAACACAATGGAACTCTTCAGACTTACCAATGAAACAAAATATTTTATAAATAATAAAATAAATAAATAGCATAAAAATTACGCTCAAATATAAATTGTGATGTTCGAATTGGGGAGTTCCCAATAATTTAGTATGATGCTGTTTTTATCTACTAGGGTCATTCTGTGCCAAATCATACAGATTTTAAAATACTTTCCAGGTCACCCTCTCGGAATTCCTTTAAAAAAAAAAAATCAATCACAGATGCACGTCTACAAACATAATGGAAAACTGCCAAATTTTAGACCAATATCTCGTTTAGTTTTCAAATTACAGCTCTCCAAAATTTCAGGGTTTTTTTTATAATTAATAATATTAATTTAATATATCATTTTAAAAGATTTAAGAATCAAGATGTTTATAACATACAGTAAACATATCAATTTCAACTAACAGTACACAATAGTTATAGTATTAATTTTGAAAGTTATCAAATTATGAAATTTAGACTAATTATGAAATTATGAAATTTAGACTATAAAATATATTTAAACTTTAAAATGTATAGAAACAAAGCCATTCATTTTATCATTTTGTCTAGAAATGCTTAATATAACATTTACCATACAGAAGACACATCCATGCAAATACAATATTATGCAAAAAAAAAGGCCTACATCAATGGAAGGAAAGATATTATTTAACATGGACACAGGATTTTATCAAATATATTATCAGTGTTATTCCCATTTAATTGAGAAAATTATTTGTCAGATGAGTAAGAATTACTGTAATTAACGTATCTGCATGCATTTCCCACTGACATTGAAACATTTATATGGTTATGGAAATATCCTTATTAAAGGGTCTGATGAGCTTGTATGCACTAAAAAAAGTCATCAGTTAAATTTAATTTAATTTTAATCTATTAAAAATGTAAGCTGAACACCATCGGGGGTTTTTTTGTTTGTTTTTTTTTCAGATCATATTCACATTTATAAGAACACAGTAAAAATTTGTGTAAATAGTGGAATGGCCATTCAGGGATTCCAAAAAAAATATCAAAATATTTAAATAAATAAATAAATAAATAAATTTTTAATTCTCTATTGAGAGGTCTGTATAAGATTCAATTATAATGAATGAAAGCTGTTACACTCAGAAAAATGTCCTAAGAATCTGGAAAGAGCAAATATGCATTGCATCTTATTCACTCTTAGAGCTATAGGCCATTAAATACAGTATACACTCGTTTATTAGTATTTTTTTTTTTTTGGCTGATTTTCCGAGATATGAGTTGGAGACACTTAATTTGAGACTACTTTTGTATTCTAGGGATTGTATAGGGATTATGCATTCTGGGTGAACCAAGAAGTTTCCAAAGTTGCCCAGATATGAACTGCCTAACAAAACTAAGATACAGTAAATCAGAATTACTTTATTAATGATTCTGATTTACTGTATCTTAGTTTTGTTAGGCAGTTCAAAACCCTCATTTATCACGGTTAATCCGTTCCAGACTCTACCGCGATAAGTGAATTTCCGCGAAGTAGTATTTCCGCGTAGTTAGAGCATAGAAAGCCTGTTTACGACCTTCTAAATACGGTTTTTAACATTATTAGAGCCCTCTAGACATGAAATAACACCCGATTGTTTGGAAAAAAGTTAATAAAAAATAAAAATCATCGACTCAAGACAACCGAACGCAACCTGCATTTTCACTGTCTCGATCAACTATTTAATGAATATACTGCATTTGAAAAAAACGCGATAGAGTGAGGTTGCGAAATTCGAACCGCGAAGTGGCGAGGGACGACTGTACTGAACATTTTAAAGGGCTGTAATTTGAAAATATGTAGGTAGATGTGCATCTGTGAAATAGAATTTTTCACAGGAATTCTGACAGTGACCTGGCATCCTTGGAGATTTTGACAATTGATGACCCACTAACAGCATCAGAGTCGGGTACCAAACTCTCATGGATACTTTTCAGGTTACCATTCGAACTACATCAGTACTACTGAGTACTGATTCATGTTAAATCATTCTGTGCCACATCTGGGTTCCTGAGAGCGCATCAGGGTGAGAGACTAAAGTATACATTAGCGAAAGAGAGAGTAAGACCATGAGACATCAACCCGGTAATGTGCCGAAGCCCAACACGCAGTCAGGACAGTATGCGCATACTATGCCCTGGTGACAGACCATTATAGGCAGGGGCTGTAGGGGCAGTTTTGGAAGGGGAGACGGGGCAGAGAGGGGTTTCATTTTGTATGGCGTGCAAATAGCAAAATGATGAAAATGAGAAGTTCTGGCTTTTTTTTTTTGTTTGTTTTTTTTAACAACTGTATTTAATTTTTTTGTTATTACAGCGATAGTAAAGGACCTAAAGAGTACCTTTGGGAATCAGTATTGAATTCCAAGTACAAATGTGAACAGTACCAAACCCTGAACAACATGACATCACGCTTGTTATGGCACATACATCACACTTCTAAACCTAAATGTAAAGAAATTGCCACCCTTGTATCACTGTGAAGTTTGTTCTGATGAGTGATTCACGACAGTATTATTCAGTTGGTTTGACAATTTAACCACTTCCTTTTTAAGAGCACACCAGTTGACATATTTGCTGTTCTTGTATTCACATCTATGTGCTTGGAAGACCAACAGTAAAAATATACCCTATGGGTGCATGGGCAGGGGTGGCTCAGTGGTAGAGGATATGGGCTATTAATCAGTAGTTTAAGGATTCATACACTAAAACTGCAAAACCAAAACTACTGGGCCCTTGACTAACACCCATAACCTTCTCTGCTTATGAGGCTGTATTATGGCAGCACTCTGATACCAACTTTGTTCCAAACAAGGACACAAATTTAAGTGGCTGGGCATTCTTTACAAACGTATAACGAAGGTTTCCTGGAACGTTTTAAACGGGATACGAAAGAGTACACTACACGTTAACCCGATCTGATTTCTGATATAGGATAAATTAGCATTAGTATGGCACGCTGGACTGATCTGAGTGACATTCACGTTGAATAAACAAAAGATTACCTACACCCTAGTAAAGCGTCTCAGTCCACGGGTGGACATGAATAACTAGTACATAAAAGGCCACCATTGTTCATAAGCACATTTCCACAATTCCCCTTCGGCCCAGTAATGAGGAACCTCGCATACATGCGCACGAGTGTGTACAGATCTATCGGAAAGATTTATCAAAAGCAGACGAATGAGGGTTTATTATGCGGCTCGGACTAGCTGTCTTAGGTTATGACTGCTCTTCTTATGTACAGCACAGATATGGATCAGACCATCAGCTTTGTATGTGGCAGGCAAGCAGTTGCCTAATGTACGCTAACTAACAGGTTGAACGCACAGTTAATTGCAGTCTGATTCTGAGATTAATGATGCCATCTGACATGTCAGAAACCATGCTGACACAAACAACACAAAAGTATGAAACACGTATGTATATATAGACACATACACACAGAATATAGAGATGAGTCACTGCACTCAAATGTCTAGTTGATCTCTGTTACCTGGGTTCAGGGAGGATGATCTTCTTGCTTGCTCGGGCCGCTGGAGTCGATTTGCTCTTCTCCATCGCCATCAAATAGCTGACATCGGCGAGAACTGCCTCTAGGTCCGCCATCTTCAACAGAGTGGCTCAATCGAATCGATGGAAGAAACAGCCGCGGGAATGTTACGGGGACAAAGAAATCGCGAAAGACAGCAGCGGGGTAATCAAGACAAAAGCAACAGCACGCCGGCCGAGCATCGGATCAAAGCCCGTCTGCTTCCTCTGGTGTCGATCTGCCGATCTCAAAAAACACTCATTGTAACAAATAACACATAAGATTCATGCGAAGGGAGGAAAGAGAGTCTCTACTGCGAGGAGCAGTGCTTCCTAATTGTAAAAAAAAATAGATATAAAAAAAAAACCTACAGCGTGAACGCAAGTGCAAGCAAACCAATCCTACCTAGATATTACAGCAATCTAGTTTTATTTTTTATTATAATTATGATGAATTTTTTTTTTTTTGCCCCCCACCCCTTGCAGTGAGCGTACTGCGAGAACCCACCTGCTGGTTAAGACTGTCAAAATCGAGCCAAGTGGACAAACGTACATTCACACATCGAAATCCAGTTATCTGTGAAAGTCGGAAGCAGACAGTGCAAGAGCTCCGAACAACTGCGACTCGCTTTAATGAACTAAATCTAAAACAGACGATGTGTAAAATAACGCACGCTTTTAAAACCAGCCACAAGACCCGTACCTGTGTGTTATACAGCAAATCCTGTTTAAACTGATAAACAACAAAACCAGTTCACTTACAACGAGTCACAAAAAGCTGAAAATGGGCGACGACTGTGAGCTCGCTAACGCTAAATTTAGACTAAATCTACACATTTTTTTTTTTGTTGTTGTTGTTGTTGTTGTTTTGACCAGCTAAACGACGCGCTTCTTTCTCCCACCTCTATTGAGAAAGATATTTCTACAATTTCTCCGACCAGACCTTGTTGAGAAGATTAAAAAAATAATAATAATAATAATAATAATGGCTATCGACGGACAGGTTAACACGCTAGCTCAGTATATCCGGCTCGGAAAGCAGCTTCACCACCAAACAGACATGTGGGCTGTTGATCTTATTATCTATCACTGCCAAGGCTTTAACTACTGTAGATTTGGTTAAATAAAGCACTTAGATCACAGATCCATCTACACTATAAAAACAGCTATCGCTCCTCCATTTTATTTTTTTTTGCTTGACAACAGAGAAAGATCTCGTCCCATCTTTATATATATATAAAAAAATAAAAAAAACCCACACGAGTTGTTCTAAGAGACAGATGTGTGTTCTCGATACAGATTGATTTTACGGGGCTGTCGATCAAAACAAGTGTAAAATCTGCAGTGGTAATTTCTAGCTCGCCCCTTCTGCAAAAAAAAATAAATAAATAAAATAAAAAATACCCCAAACGGGATATAAACGGTTGTAGTTTTTGCCTGAACGAGACGCAGCAGGAAACCAAGTTCTACTTGAATATTGTTGCTTTGAGAGAGAGACACAGAGAGAGAGAGAGAGAGAGAGAGAGAGAGAGTCGGGTCAGGGGGCGCTCGAAAGGAAATTAGCTCGATGCTAGCTTGCGTCGCGATTCTCACGAATTACTCCTGTGACTAAATAAAACTTCCAAGTGCTACCGTTTACTCCCGAGCTGTTCGGTGTGAGAATAAGTAAAAGAGGCAAAATATAACACTCAGTCGAACAAAGCTAACTCTTGCGGAACCTCATTTTCATGAGCTAACTCACTTAGCTTAAAAAAAAAAAAAAAGGAAAAAAAAAAAAGAAACCGATAACTGCCACTTAGCTCGCTAGATAGTTAGCGAAACTAAACCCTCATGTCGACGCAGTTCGCCTGTTTCAAGATCAGAACCTCCGCTGACTCCCCAAAAAAACACTGACACATAATCCAGTGTTCAAGTAAAGTTCACTAGAAAGGAAAGAAAGTCTTGCTTCTCATCTTGAAGTCCCGGACTCAGCTGTTAGCGCGACGCATCCGCATTTCAGTCTCTTGTAAAGGCTTCAGACTGATCACGGCCGTCCAGCATAGTTCACACACACACACAAAAAAAAAACACTTCCAATCTCAAATCTCCTCACACGGTCTGAACATACAGAGGTGCTTTAAAAAAAAGAAAAATGCCCCTCGATATCTTCGTTCCGAGAACACTACAGGAATACTTGGGGTAAATATGGATCCGAGAAAGCACAGCTCGCCGTGAAGTAGATTTTCTTCTCCTGTTGCAGCAGAAGCAGTTCTGGAGCTGCACTTCCTCTTAGTGTAAACGCGCCGCAAAAAAAGAAAAAAAGAAAACCCGCAGTGGATCACAGGCGCAGTGGAGTGGAGTGGAGTGGAGTGGAGTGTGCACTTGAGCTCCTCGGTTCACATGAGAAACAGAAGTGACTAGGTGTGCCTCAAAAAATCAAACCAAGTTAAACATTTTTAATCTACACATTTTTTGTTCTATTTAGATCTACTTTAATTACAAACTCGGCTTAATGTGTTAAAAGCAGACATTGTTTTACAATTTTAAATAAAAAAGTAGATTTTTTTTTTTTTTACTTAGTTGTAAGGAATTCGGATTTACATCTATTACTTATTATTATTATTATTTTTTTTTTTTTTTTTACGTTAACATAATGTTCACTTTGATACCAATTATAAAACCTCTATATTTGCGTATGGTGGCTATTTGGGGCATTTGCTTAAAAATGGCGCCCTCTGGTGGTTATTCGGATGTACTTGTATACCCGGTGTTCTCAAACACGCATGAGCTTTCATGTCACCCGTGAGAAAGTCCATTTAATCCCAGGCCTATTTGTGCACGCAAAACCAAGCACATCCCTTAGAAATGAAGGAGCACTGGCGCCGTCTGGTGTAACCCTGGACACATCGCTCGTACAACGTTCCTTAAACAGATCAGGTATTTATTTATTTATTTATTTATTTATTTAACCACGTGCTTGCAGAATGCATCGTTTGGCTGCGTCTGTTATGTCCCCTCACAATGTTATGACGTAAATACATTTTAAAGACTTATGATTGGCTATTAGGTCACTGATTTTTATTGATTTATTTTTTATTCAAACAGATGAAAATATACAATCACCTTCAGGAGAACATTAACAATGTAAAGAAGATGGAAGTAAGAAGAGGATAAATAATTACAATAAGGGGGTATGTTGCTTAGAATATGAGTATAAGAAGAAGAAGAAGAAGAAGAAGAAATAAAAATGCTCTAGGTCATAGTGATGGGAAGTTCGGCTCTTTTCAGAGAGTCGGCTCTTGTGGCACGGCTCCCAAATGGCTCTTTATTTATTATCATCTGTAGCCTCATATTTTTTATCCTTACTTGTCAAATATGAACGCTTTGTGTGTTGATAAACCCTTTTGCATTTAGTGTTTTTATGAGAAGCCTTATAATTGCCTGCTTTTGTGGATTTG
>JAOVYU010000011.1:10544860-10555940 GCA_025674565.1 Synodontis membranacea | reverse complement strand
ATTTGATTATAGACGATTTTGCTGACATCTCCCAGACAACCCCGACTTCACCCGTGTTCTTGGCCAGTGCGTGTGTGAAGGGTAACCGCGGTCGGCACTAACATCATTGTTTACACTTGAAGTAAGACGTTATCCAATCCGACATTAAACAGCTCATTAATAATAATATCCTCTGAGCCGTGGTCTCGCCTGGTCTCGAAATAAATTCCGGGTCCTCTTTGTCCGAGTCCATGACAAGACCGATTACAAATGCGGCCGAGTCCGAGACGAGTCCAAGAACTTCAAAGACCGATCTCGAGTACTACGACACTAGGTTTAGGAATGCACTGCTATGGTAAACCCATTGAGTAGATGTATTGGAACTGAGCATTACATAATTGGTAATCATTTTTTTCCTCTAGATTAAATTTGACTGTTAAGTGCGTGCATTCAATTCATACTCCATGAACTAGCCCCAATTCCCAGCCAGGTTCACAAAGCTCCTTCGCTCCTTCGACATTAGCTGATAAAGCCAGAAGTTTCCTACTACTGACTAGCTTTTTTTTTTTTTTTTTTTTAATTCACGCATCCAACTTAACTCTTTATCTAATTATAGCATTCAAATGCACAAAATCTCCCTCATTATGACTAACGACTATTAGAATTCACTTATCCCAAGTGGCATAATGTTACACAAGTTCTCTGCTTGTTACAGCAACTAGCATTGGCACTTCATATGTCTATCGCTTATGTTAAAGTGATGGGAATGGATAAGATTTTATTGATACCAATACCATTGTCAATTTTGCTTATTGATCATTTTTTTTATTGAATCCTGATGAAGTTTCTATGTGGAAAAAAAAGTAGGCCTGTACAGGTTTTCAGCATCAATGCAGCTGTTTTATTAACACATTATTGAATGTGTGCCTAATAACATTGGAATACGTTAAAAATAAGCTACAATGCTCCTTTGCTGAAAAGGATAGAACTTAGAAAGCAAATATAAAATTGATAAATGAGGAAATATTTGTATACAGCAGTTTTATTTGGGTATTCATAGTCAAAGGAAAAAGCCTGTTTTTTATTTATATATATATATATATAGTAGGTTCTCAGATATTTTCCACTGGAATTATTGCTATTAGCATCCTTAACGTTACGTACATTTCAAGCAGTTTTTTTCCCACGGCATTTCCTTATCTGATTCTCTATCTTATCAAAGCTTGTGGATTTGTTATTTTTAAGAAGGCCACTGAAATAGTCCAGAGCTTTATACAGATAACCTTTACAGACAATCGCAGGAGCAATATTACGAACTCCATGTCCAGCGTCATTCCTTCATCATTGATTAAAATACTCCGTCTTGGAAAAGCACCACCAGTGATAATCCCAATGTTATTGCTTTCCATGTCTTTAAGTTGTTTTATTTTGCCTGAAGCAACGGCATAATTCTGTCTAACACAAGAATTATCTGGAGCGCTGGGAGATTACAGGCTCAGACTGGGTTGTTTTCTCACCCAGCATGGGGTGTTTGAAAAGACACTGGGGAGTGTCTATAAAATTAATGACACATGGCCCATCCAAACAATTCCATTCTGGATTGAACTACATTTGCAGTTGTTGTTTTTTTTGTTTGTTTTTTTTTCTGTACGGCCATGCTGGTTCTTAGTTTGAGCAACTATTTTTTATGACGTTCTTTATATATTCCAGGTTATTTGTACATTTTGGTAATTAAATATTAAATAGTATATATATATATTTTTTTTTTTTCACTATTGCTTCTTTAAACAGCAATCTTTTATAAATAAGGATGCTTGTTTAGATATAAATCTATAATTGGAAGAACTTTAATGTAGCATATGCTTTGTATGAGTGAATGTGATGATAAAAGAATATCATATTTTGTACTTGACTTTGTAATTTTACAAAAAAAAAAAGAAAAAAGAATGCTTATTCTAAAAACATATACTGTACAGTGTCCCTGACTAGTTCATCAGATATATGAGTTTATTTTTTTCTACAAGGCAATGGGAGTGATGCAGGTGCCCTCTCTATGCTGGCACATCTGGAAAACGATGAATGGGTGCTGAACGGCACAAAGGCCTGGATCACCAACTGCTGGGACGCATCTGCTGCAGTTGTCTTTGCCACAACAGATAAGAGTTTAAAACATAAGGTATTATTTCTGAAGACATTTTGGCCCGCTCTTCTTTCATTTGCTGATATTTGAGAGCATTCAGTTATGCACAGCTCTCTTAAGATCCTGTCTCAGCATCTTAATGGAGTTGAGGGCTGGACTTTGACTTTCCAGCACCCTGATTTTTGTCTTCTTTAGCCATTCATATATTGATGGTGTCCTTGGATCCTGTTGCATGACCCAATTTTGATGTCCTCCCCCCCCCCCCCCATGACTGTATACTGGACAAACAGCAGTTACTGTAGATACTACTAGATATATGCAATACATATTGTGATTTGTTTTCAGTATTTTAAGCTTTTTTTTTTTTTTTTTTTTACATTTATATTTCAAAGTGAATATGCTTATACTCCATATTCTCAGGGAATCAGTGCCTTCCTGGTACCTATGCCTCATCCAGGTCTGTCTCTTGGAAAGAAAGAGGACAAGCTTGGAATCCGAGCGTCATCCACAGCAAACCTGATTCTAGAGGACTGTCGTCTCCCAATGGCAAACTTATTGGGCCAGCGTGGGATGGGTTTCAAGATTGCCATGGTAAGATTTATCTTCCTAGCGTTGCCTGTAATGGTTAATCTATAATACATGGCATTATTAAAAAAATTTAATGTACAGTGCACACTCTTTATTCCTCAGATGTGATTCAATGAATGTTTAATTAAGGGCCATACTCAGAGTTAATGATAAGTCAAATCATTGTCATTCACACCATACAACAGTACAACAACGGATGCATAGCAGAACGAAATTGCGATGATTTTCTCCGACGTCCTCACCACTCTTCGAAGTATCTTCTGTTCAGCGGTAGTGCAGCTACCAGACCAAACTGAGATACTGCTGGTCAGTATACTTTCTATAGTGCCTCTATGGAAAGTTGTAAGGACAGGAGAGGTGAGGTTTGCTCTTTTCAGCCTTCAGAGAAAATGAAGTCGCTGTTGTGCCTTCTTAACCAGAGAAGTGGTATTTGTGGTCCATGTCAGGTCATCTGTGATGTGCACTCCCCGAATCTTGGTGCTAATCACTGTCTCCACACTGTTTCCATGGATTGTAAGTGGCCGGTGTGGCATGTGCTTTCTCCTGAAGTCAATGATGATCTCTTTGGTTTTGTTGACGTTCAGTGCCAGGTTGTTTTTTCCACACCAGGAAACGAGTTAATTGAATTCCTCTCTTTATGCTGAGTCATCATCATTACTGATGAGGCCCACTACTGTTGTGTCATCTGCGATTTTTATGATGTGATTCGAGCTTTAATTGGCACAGCAGTCGTGAGTCAACAAGGTGAACAGTAGGGGGCTTAGAACACAGCCCTGGGGAACCCCAGTGTTCGTGACGGTAGTCTCAGAGGTGTTTTTTCCAAGACGTACTGTCTGGGGTCTGCCTGTGAGGAAGTCTAATACCCAGTTACACAGAGGTGTCTAGTGGCTCCAGTTTCTTAACCAGGTGTTGTGGGATGACCATCTTGAAGGTGGAGCTGAAGTCAATAAAAATCATCCTCACATGACTGTTCTTATTTTCCAGATGAGCCAGAGTCAGATGGAGTGAGTTTAAAGCTTATTCCATAATGTGCAGATGGCCTCAAGAAAGAGCTGACGGTACTAATGGAGAAGGTTCAGCAATACATGTGACTGACTGCTGATATCTGGTCCTTCAGGGAAATGCAATAATTTTTTTTGTATGACTGCTCATTTCATTTTGGACTATGAGCTTTATACAGTTATGCTAGTTAGCGAGAGGTTTTGGGGGGAGGATACAATTGCCCAATACGGGATCTCCAACAAAGTCTCCGTCATTGCGACTGATAATGTTACTAAAAAAAAGACAAAAGTTATTTTGTCTCTTCCCACCAGTGGAGACTCATGAAAGTGACACGGATGATTATTGAGCTGACCTTGAAGAGATCAGTATAACTGATGACCTGGATTATGTGCCAGCTGAGCGGAGTCCATGCTTTATCCATGCAAGGCTGATAAATCTGTAACTGAAAGTTACATAATTATTCCATTTGCCATGCTGCAGCAAGAACGAAACCGATTAAAATGGTCACAACCATAAGTTCCTTGATTGAGAAACAAACATTGAGTGAGTTCAGCTGACTGCAACCCTGGACCCAAGATTTAAACTTGACTGGTGCATGGGTAGGGAAAGACAAAACATCAAAGACATCCTCACAAAGGTCCTTTCACTCTCATCACCAAACTACAAAGGATCCACCAAAAAACAAAGCATTATACAAAAAGCTTTTGTGGACCCTCAAGTCCCATCCACATCTACTGAGTTTTCCAGCATCAGAGAAGATACCCAAGTTACCTAAGCCTACCGTGCCGTTATTAGGAGTCTGATCCTCTCCTGTATTGGAAGGACAACCAGAACCGCTTCCCCTATTTGGCTCAAATTGCATGTCAGTACCTAGCTATTCCTGACTCATCTGCTCCTGTGGAAATGTGTTTTCATTATTGCAGGCAATATATTTAGATATTTGAGAGATGCAATCTTGCTGCCAAATTCCAGGAAACGATGGAATTATTCAATGCAACAAAAAGTAAATATACAGTATGTGAATGAAATACATGAATGAGCGTGACCCTGTCTTATGGTTTGAGACATGGCGTGTATTGGCATTCATCACATTAAACTGGTAAAAGCATACTGGTATTAAAAGTATATTCAGATACTATTGGCCAGTGTCAGTCATCATTAATCAATTGCTAATCTACAGTTCTCAGTTTTATCTGCTTAGGTTTCATCAGCCATTTTTATGCATTACTTGCATTGCATGCATTCAATGGAATTCGGCCTAATTTCACTGACCTTCCTGACATCGTAATTTACGTAAATTACAATTCAGTTTCCTGGGGTTGTCGTTGAATTCCTATTCCATTTTTTGTTTGAATTGGAAATGTTGAGCTCATTCATGAATTGTCAGAGTTATGTGTTTACTGTAATATTATTCTCAAATAGAGTTCCAACCGTGAAGGTCAGAATTGCATGAAACCTCAGTAATATCCCCCAAACGATCATTTCTCATGCTATTTTTGAATAGCGCTTGGGTCTATAAGTATGCCTGAGCCCTGAGTACCAATGTATGCAATTTCCGTGTTCAATCTATACTATGTGCATGTATCTCAACTCTAAATATGGCCCACAGTGATACGCGTTGCAATAAATACCAACAACAATAACATTTACTGTTCAATACAGTGGCTGTATAATATCTGGACCTCTAATAATGGGCTTTGTATTCTGTTTGTATAACAGCAAACCCTGGACAGTGGGCGCATTGGTATAGCGTCTCAGGCCCTTGGCATTGCACAAGCAGCTTTTGACTGTGCAGTTGATTATGCTCAGAAGAGGACATCCTTTGGAGCACCGATTGCAAAGTTGCAAGCAATACAGGTTGGGTACCATATACCACGTTTGTTTATGAATATGTCATAAGAATACTTTTTGGGGGTTAAAGCAAGCAACCATCAAAATTATCAGATGAAACATGATGATGCTGTTTTAACATGACTGGACTAAAAAAAAAGAACCTGTTCTTACATATACACATTATATGGCCAAAAATTTGTGGACACCTGACCCTAATACCAATATATGGTTCTTCATCAAACTGTTGCCACAAAGTTGGAAGCACACAATTGTCTAGGATGACTCTGCATATGGTAACATTACAGTTTCCCTTCACCAAATAACAGAAATGCACCTGTGCAGAAAGCAAGCTCCCAAGTGTGGAGTGAAGGAACCTGAATGATCTTCACAGAGCCCTGGCCTCCACCCCACTGAACACCTTTGGGATGAATTGAAACGCCCAACTGCACACTTCCTCACCCAGCATCAGTCCCCAACCTTAGTAATTAATTGTCTTGTGACTGAAGTACCCACTACCACACTCCAAAGTCTAGTGAAAAGCCTTCCCAGAAGTGTGCTGGTTATTTTAACAAAAAATAAATAAATAAAGAACAAATCTGAAGTGGAATGATTTACAAGGAAATGTTGATGAGATGGTCAGGTGTCCACAGACCTTTGTCTATACATTGTATAAATATTTGTTTACATGTTAAATATATGGTATGAAAATCTTTTTTCACTAAAACTGGACATGCTATGATTTAGTTTGAGGCAGCCAAAATCTGTAGTTACGTGTCCACATGAGTGACTTGACAGCAGTATTTGTCTTAGCCTGGGTTAAGATTCTAGCTAGTTACCTTTACATCACCTGAAGCATCAAATAACAAGGCTGATAACAACAAATGACATTATCTTGCGTGAAAGAGTAAAAGTAAAAGAGGAACACAAGTTTTGGCACATTTGTTCTTGATCATATAACGTATATATCCATATATCTTAACATCACCATATACATCTGTACATTCATGAACCCGCCATAGTCTGTCTAATATTTCCTTAGAATTCATATAAAGGGTTGGGGTTTTGCATAAGTTCATGGCCTAATAAACTTTCACTTTAATTATTTACCAAAAGTCCCGTAAACGTGTGTTTTAGGTAGTTTATCCATCTAGCCGTAGTTTATCCGTTTACCCATAAAGCCCTGAAAGATTCATATTTGTCATTGCTTTCTATTCTTATTCAATAGTGGGGGGGGGGGGGGGTTAGGGGTTAGGGTTAGGGTTAGGGTTGGGTTTTTCGAAAAGTTGAATTTGAGCACTGAACTTACGCACTACCCTAACACATCTATCCAGTGAGCTTAAACAGGTTCAGCTGGAGATATTTCATTAATCATCACTTCATTCCCGTGCATCCTCTGAAAACATCCTCTGAAACATACAGGATATGGATGTGTGGTTCTAAACATTGTACAGTCACCCCAGAACAAGAATCTGAGACTATCACGGGCACAGGTTCACTGAACCTGGATAGAGATCACGTTTCTGTTCACTCCGATGTTTGATTTGAACATTATCTAAAGCTCTTGAACTTGAACTGTACAGTATATGCAGTGCGTTGCTACGTGATGATCTGATTAGATAACTGAACATGAACGTGCAGGTGTAGAGGTGCTCCTAATAAAGTGGACATTGAGTGTACTGTATATTAACGTGCACAGAGTATGTACATGGAGTATATTGCTACTGACCTCATTATATTACTGAAAGTCACAAAAAAGTGAAATTTGATTTGGGAAGCCCATGGTGTCGTCTTTGAAATTTACAGTTAGAACTTCCAACACGACTCTAACAGAAATCTCTCCTCCAGTTTAAGTTGGCAGACATGTCGGTGGCTATAGAAAGTGCTCGTCTTCTCACCTGGAAAGCTGCACTATTACGAGATGGAAAGAAGCCGTACTCCAAGGCGGGTCCTTTTACATGTCACATGTGTTTAGGTTTTCACCTACACATTCTCATGCTCAGTAATATAACAAAAGTGATATACAGTAAGACTCATTTCCATCGCCGTTTATTACAGGAAGCTGCTATGGCCAAGCTGACTGCATCTGAAGCAGCAACATTTGTTTCCCATCAGGTAAGAAACAACTCCAGAATCGAATAGATGTTTATAGTATATAGTAATAGTACCAAAATGAATAGTAATATGTTTAATACTAGTAAGGGTACTAATAGTAATACTATTAGTATTGATAGAATAGTTAAAGGAGAATCAAATGTCTAACCCTTCTGTCTTTTCCATGTGAAGGCCATTCAGGTGTTGGGAGGAATGGGTTATGTAACAGATATGCCTGCTGAGAGACACTACCGCGATGCCCGCATCACGGAAATCTACGAGGGGACCAGTGAAATTCAGAGACTTGTTATTGCAAACCAAGTTTTGAAGGAATATCAGCAATAGAGCTGGATCAAATGCATCGACTACATGTCGGCACATAATGGATATGTATTTTGCTAAATAAAGACGAACGTGTTTCTCGGAATTGGTTGATTAATTTAGGCTGAGTATTTTACATAGCAAAATCCGAACGAAGCATTAATTACACATTGTCACGAAGAATCCTTTCTAATCCAGTTATTGTGTTTTATCTGTGCACTTGAATGAATGAGATGACCGATCAGAATTTCAGCTTTAATTTCCTGATGTGATGTATTGTAGCTCATCCCACTTACTGTAATATTTGGGTGCACACTAAACTGCGGCAAGCTGGCGACCCAGTGACATCACCAAACCGTTGTGTTCTTCTGTTGTGATGCTTTCCAGGCTTATAGCACAGTTTTCAGGTGTCAGTTGCTTGTTTTTTTTTTGGGGGGGGGGGGGGGGGAAACCTGCTGAACATTTTCCTATTGAATGATGAAGTTCCTCCTAATTAGTCCACATGCATTGGTAGTCAAAATGTTCTTGTGGACTTCTAAATTCATTCGAAGCTACGGAATAAATGATCTTGATATGACCTGTATATTTCTACTCTTGAAGTCTTGTTCGAATGGTGGATTGTGATCCTTCACTCCTGCCTTGTGGAGGTTGTCGGTGTCACTGACTGTTGTTTTGTTTTGAATATCCAGCCTAAAAGACTACATACATATCTCCTTTAAAAATAAATAAATAAATAAATAAATAAAGCTTGCAAGGACAAAGTATGTAATATTCAGTGCTCTGGCAGAAACCTCAAGGCATGATCAAACAGTGTTGTGGAAGACGAAGACAATAAATTCTGCTTTTGATTTTAATAGGTCATACAAGTTACTAATTCAGATCCATCGTGAAAACAATGTAAAATTGCTTTTGTTGTTAATCATCTTTAGGTTTGTTTCGTACAAGATATTCATATAGTAGAGCACAAGGAATATTTTAAGAAACCATCTTCAAAAATCCTGTTTTCTGGAACATTTATTTTCAGATGATTTAAATTTTTATAGATGTGCAACAGGAAGGAGAGGAATTGTGACTTAATTGAATCCTTTAAAAAGTCATGAAAAAGAACAGCATCAATAATCACTGCAATTTATATTTTAGTAAGTGAAATATTTAATTGAAAAAAAAAAAATCTGAACAAAAGTAAAGCAATTGTTTATGAAAATGTGATGGTTTAATTGGTAGTCTTGATTTTGTTGTAATTACAAAACAAAAAACACCGGAGTCTACTCACTTTTCAAAGGGTGCTTTTCAAAGCAATTGCCGTTTGATTCTGCCATTTAACTTGCAAAGTTTGAGTTACGTTTTGAATAAATGAATTAATCTGTGTGATTTTGCATACCGTTGAATGTTGTTGACCTAAACAAGTTGAAATATGTATGTTGGATGCAGTAAACTTCCCATCCAAGGCTTCAGATCGTGTCTTTCATGTGGCCTTGAGTGCCAGGAATTGACAGTGACAAGGATTTTCTTTTGTGAATGCCTGCTGGATGATTGTAGTTCATTGAATTTTTTTTTTCACATAATCTGATCAATTGATCATTATAACAATAGCATTTGATAGGTTATCCAGGATTGAGCAGTTTGTAATAAAAGTGTGATGCACCTGTAATGAAGGTGTTAAGCCGTTGAGCGACTTTTCTCTCTGAAAGTGCATGTGGAACCCATCTACCAACTTTCAGAAGTTTTACACCATAATATTAATACACTGCCTGTCCAAAAAAAGTCACACACACCGCCTTTAGCTTTGATTATGGCAATGCATTCGCTGTGGCATAATTTTCATAAGCTTCTGCAATGTTCGCAACATTTATTTCCATCCAGAGTTGCTTTCATTTTTTGCCAAGATCTTGTAGAGATGATGGGAGGGTCGGACTGCTGCACATCCCAGAGATTCTCAATGGGGTTAAAGTCTGGACTCTGTGGTGGCCAATCCATGTGTGAAAATGATGTCTCATGCTCCCTGAACCACTCTGTTCACAATTTGAGCCTAATGGATCCTTTCATTGTCCTCTTGGAATATGCCATGCCATCAGGGAAGAAGAAATTCACTGATGGAATAACCTGGTCATTTAGTATATTCAGGTAGTCAGCTGACCTCATTCTTTGGGCACATAATGTTGCTGAAACTAGACCTGACCAACTACAGCAACCCCAGATCATAACACTGCCCCCACAGGCTTGTACGGTAGGCACTAGGCCTGATGGGTGCATCGCTTCATGTGCCTCCCTTCTTACTCTGATGTGCCCAGAGTGGACTGATATACTGATCTGGACTCATCAGACCATGCAACCTTCTTCCATCGCTCCATGAGTCCTATCTTATTGCAAATGGAAGCCTTTTTTTGCGATTAGCCTCACTGATCAGTGGGTTTCTAAAGGCTACACAGCTGTTTGGTCCCAATCCATTAAGTTCCCTTTGGATTGTGCGTGTGGAAATGCTCTTACTTTCACTATTGAATATAGCCGTGAGTTCTGCTGTTGTTTTTTTGTTTTGTTTTTTTTTTTACAATTTGATTTCACCAAACGTTTAAGTGGTTTCTCTCTTACCAATTTGCTTTGTTAATTCCAGGCGGTGACTTTTTTTTTTTTTTTTTGGACAGGCAGTGTACTATATTTACAGAATATATTATAATAATATAATATTCACAGAAGCAATACCCAAATATAATATAATATATTAGGGTATAATATATAACATTTGTTTTCTGTAATAAAGGGGCCAGCTCATGTTTTTTTTGTTGTTTTTGTTTGAATATGAGCCACTGCATTTTGAAAGAATATGACTGCTACTCTGCTAGCTCTGTTCATATATGATCACCCAGCTGAATTAATAAGCCTGAATTTATATATATATATATATACTGTATACAGTACTGTGCAAAGGTTTTAGGCACATGCAATGAAATGATGTAGAGTAATGGTGACTTTAAAAATTATGAAATTAAATCTGCCTACTTAAAATAAAAATATTACAACATGCAGTAAACAGTGATGAACTAAACTACCATATTTTCCGGACTATAAGGCGCACTGTTGATTTTTGAGAATGAACGGGTCTATTTTCATACATAAGGCGCACCGGAT
>JAOVYU010000011.1:10517602-10528522 GCA_025674565.1 Synodontis membranacea | reverse complement strand
TTTGCACAGTTGGGGAGTACTTCTCAGCCAGAAAAAACATTTCACTGTATGTTGTACCAGCTATAACTACATGTGACAAATAAAGAATCTTGAATCTTGAGCTGCTTATCTAGTTAACTAATACACCTAAATACACAAAAGTTAAAAATTCATTCAGATTTTTTACAAAGGTAATTTTTTATTACCTGTGGACATTTAAGTTGATAATTTTTTTTTCTTAGCAAATTTTATTATCAAAGTGCAGCTATATTTTCAGACAAGGCAGAAAACAGTGTTAAATAAATGTTCCGTAAAGTTAATCAATTCTGTCTCATTTGGTTTTTTATTAAATTCTTGTCATCATACGCTGTAACGAACTACTCTTTTTACCACAAATAATAGTCCTAGCCGTTAGCAGAAAAAAGGGGAAGGGATCACACAAAACAGTTGTTTCATTTACCAGTGTAGTATTATTAGCCAGTATATAACCACCACCACTTTATTGTGCTCTTAAATACCCACACATACGCACACACGCACGCACTCTCTCTCTCTCTCTCTTTCTCACTGTCCGTAGCCTGTATAAGGTCCATATAATGTCCGTATAATCCACCGTCTGTATATTCCAGTGTCCGTTTATTTCCAATGTCCGTATATATTTCCGACCTCCGTAATTGGTCCGGATGGACCCGGCTGTGTTGGCGTAATTCTCCTCCTCTTCTACTCGATGGTGTTGTTTCTCTCCATCTCTCCGTCACTCCATCTGATGGCGGAATCCACACAACACACACACTCCAAACAAACAACCAAACAACCAAAAGAAACCCGCCTACAAAAAAGGCAGGCAACCATTAGTTTATATACGAAAATAGACAATATATCATACAATGTAAACGCAAAGACATACATTACTCACATACACAGGGAAAATTAATTTCCGTATGAGGGTTTCTCCGGGAAGCATGAATCAATGCTAATGTTTTTTAGCCTAGCTGCTGCTGCTTCTTTTATTCCGTAACAGTGGTATAAACCCCCACTAACGCCCCCTCAGGCCGGGAGAAATAAAACTGGGCCAGAGATATGATCTGTACGCTGTTACACCCCCTCCCTCTCAGAAGAAGGTGTGATGTTTGCTACGTGCACTGCGAATAGACCAGGCTGATTAATTAATTCCACCTGGTAGTTTACCTTCCCTAAGGTGCGCTTGATTGCTGCAGGACCTTTCCACTTTGGAGTGAGTTTGGCCATGTAAGAGTCTTCAGCTCGAGACTGGGGAAAAGCCCGCACCCACACCAAATCGCCTTCTTGGTAAGTTACAGCTTGGCGTCTTAAATTGTAGTATTTGGCTTGCTTCTCTTGTGCGTGAGCCACCTTACATTGCACAGTCCGGAACAGGCTTTTTTTGTTTCTCCACCGCAGGATAGGCTATGTGGTCGAGAGGGATGTTCTTGTGGAGCATCCTTTCCAGAGGTCCTTTCAACTTTTGCCCCAGAGCGATTTCAGCTGGCGTGAACCCCGTGCTCTCCTGCCAAGCCGAGTTAATGGCAAAACGGTACTCTGGAAGCCAATGATCCCAGTATTTGTGAATGTCTTTCACATAAGCTAATATCATGAACTTTAAGGTCCGGTTGGTTCTCACTGTTAGATTGGTTTGTGGATGGTAAGCAGTGGTGAGCTTCTGGATGACTCCCCACTGTCTGCAGATGGAGTTGAGAAGATGGGACGTGAACTGTGGACCTTGATCCGATACCAGATAAGCCGGGGTACCCCACCTCGTGAATATCTCCTTGGTCAAGATTATATGGCTTTTCGCTGTATGCAGGGGGAATAATTCGACCCACTTGCTACAATAATCCACCACTACCAGGAGCTGTTGAGCTGAGACGATTTTGGAAAGGGCCCCATCAGATCTACCCCCAACATGTGACCCAGCTCCACTACAGGGGTGCTTTGCAACGGCCCAGCCAGCTTGCTGATACGGGGTTTGTATTTTTGACATATTGCACAGTTCCTGCAAAACTCCCACACGTCCTTTCTTATTTCAGGCCAGTACGCTACCTCCAACGGCCGCCGCAGGGTCTTCATCCTCCCCAGATGTCCGCTGAGTGGGTTGTTGTGGGCATACTGAATGTATTGCGCTCTGATGGATGAGGGAATGACCAGTTGCAGAAGACTGCCGTCAGCCTGTTTTGGTGTTCTGTGTTAAAGGAAATTATTTATGACACAGTAGTGAATCTTATTGACGTTGGGCTGTGTTTTTGCTTCCTCCCACAGAGATTGCAACGTTGAGTCTTCTTGCTGGGCCTTCTCTAACTGCCCCCAGGTGCCAGGCAGGTCCCGTGTCAGCTCCCGGCTGCGGTGTACTGCCAGCTGGGCGCTAGGAGCCTCATCCTCCTTGCAACGAGACAGGGAGTCCAGTACCGTGTTACACTGTCCTTTCCTGTACTGCACCACAAATTCGAAGGCTTGGAGTTGGAGAACTCACCTAGTAAGACGGGAATTTGGGTTTGACTGGTTAAAAACCCAGGTCAGTGCGGCATGGCCCGTAACCCCTGTGAATGGTTTCCCCTCTAGCTATTGGTGCCATTTTTCCACTGCCCACACCGCAGCCAGGCACTCCTTCTCGGAAGCTGAATAATTCCTCTCCGCACCGTGTAGCAACCGTGAGGCATAGGCGACCACCTGTTCCCCTTCTGCTTGCTCCTGGGTAAGAACGGTGCCCAGCCCAATGTCACTGGCATCAGTTTGCATGTTGAATGGGATGTTAAAATCTGTTGAGATTAAAACGGGAGCATTCTGAAAAGCTGACTTCAGATCCTTGAAGGCCTTTTGGCATGCTGGCGTCCATCCCCATGAAGCTCCTTTCTTCGTGAGAGCGTGCAAAGGAGCAGCATGCTCAGAGAAGCGTGGGATAAAGCGATGGAACCAGCCAGCAAGCCCCAAGAAGCGCTGGACCGCCTTGACACTATTCGGAACCAGGTAAGCCTGTATAGCCTCCATCTTGGCGCCTTCTCTGCAAATCCCTTCTGCTGTTATCACATGCCCCAGGAAAGAGAGTGATTGCTGACACAGGTTGCACTTTTCAGGTTGAGGGTGAGACCCGCTGCTTCTAGAAGGGAGAACAACTGATGTAGGTGATGAAAGTGAGTGGAAATGTCTTTTGAATATACTACTATATCATCAACGTACACAAAGAAAAACTTGCCTATGATGTCGGCTAAAACTATGGTCATCAGTCTCTGAAATGTGGCTGCTGGATTTTTTTAGCCCAAATGGGATTACGAAGGAACTCATACTGGTTGTGCTTGGTGACGAAGGCGGTTTTTGTGATGCTTTCCAGGCTCATCTCCACCTGCCAGTAGCCACTCCGCAGGTCCAGTGTACTGAAAATTGTGGCACCATGCAGTGACTCCAGGATCTCGTGCACCTGAGGCATGGGGAAACCATCCAGTGGGGTTTTGCTGTTAAGAGCCCTATAATAAATGCAAAAACGTGTCTCTCCATCTTTCTTCCCTACTAGGATCACCGGGGCTGCCCAGGGTGACGTAGATGGCTGGATGATACCCTGTTCCAGCATTTTGGCCACTTCTGCTTCCACGACCTGTTGCTTATGGATGGGAACAGGGTAAGCCTTTTTTCGAATGGGTATTTCATCCGTAGTGTATATATGGTGCGTGATTCTCCGTGTGTGACCAATAGTGTCAGTGCAGACAGTAGGCCAGCTCAACAGCAGCTCCTGAAGTTGGTGTTGGTGGCTGGAGGAAATGTCAGTGTTATTTACCAAAGTTGTTATAATCTCCCTGGTTGTATCTGAAGGAGGGGGTAAAGGGTTTGCCACATGTAACTTTACAGGTGCCTTGAAGATAGGGTTATGTGCATAGCTGAGTGAGAATGGTGGAGGTGACGAAACGCCCTGAAATGGAGTGGAAATGGCGGCTGGCTATGCCCTTATCCTGGCCTTTAGCTGTGAGTCGCGCCGCTTCATACATTCCACCATAGAACGTCCTACCTCATTTAATTGCTCTTCACACTGGTGTTTAACGGTCTGACAGGCCTGCTGTAGCTCACCATGAATTATATCTATCCTTTGTTGACAGGAAGCAACATCGGACCTATGCTGGGATTGGAGCTCGCGTACCTGGTCCGCCAGTGCATCCATCCTCCGGAAGACGTTCTCTTCTAGGGACTGAAGGGCGGACTGAAGTTAGTGCCCCCTCAGGCCGGGAGTAATAAAACAGAGCCAGAGATATGATCTGTATGCTGTTACAACAAATAGCATTGTTGCAACGTAATAGCATTATATATCCAACAAATTTAGTTATTATTATCCACCCACTGAATGTAAAAAGAATTTTACAATGTCTCCTCCAGGTTCTTCTCACAGAGTTGTCAAACCACTGCCAGATATAACATCACACTAACCAGACGAATAGGAGTAAATCTGCTGAGGCATAAAAACTTGAAATGGTGAATTCTCAACTTCACTGCAAATGAGAACCACACTAGAACCAATCAGTTCAGCTAGGTGGTGTTCTTGATGGTGAAGGCTGAAATGTGTTGCACTGCATGCCAAATTAAGTGGTGTGCCTAAAATCTTCAGTAAGGGGATTTGGTAGTTCTTAATCAAGATTTATTCTAATAATTACAGTGCCTTTTAATTAATTGGGCCTCTTAGCATTCTCTCTATTTTGTTCCCTTACAACCTGGAATTTAAATGAATTTTCAATTTGATTTTAAGTGATGGACCTACAAAAGAAACTACAGATTAATGAAGTTAAAAAGGAAAAAAAAACCTTGTTTTAAATAATTCTAAAATCTGGTGCATTCATACGTTTTCACCCCCTTTGCTTTGAAGCCCCAAACACTACCTTCAAAAGCCACTTAATTATTTAAGATCCACCTGTGAGCAATCTAAGTGTCAAATGATCTCAGCATATATACACCTGTTCTGACAGCCCCCAGAATCAACACCAGTGCAACCACTAAGTAAGGGCTACCACCAAGCAAGTGACAGGATGAACACCAAGGAAACTCTCCACACAGGTCAGGGACAAAGTTGTAGAGAAGTACAGATCAGGCATGGATTATAAAAAAATATCCCAAACCCTGAACATCCCAAGGAGCACCATTAAATCCATTATTAGAAAATGGAAAGATTATGGCACTACAGCAAACCTGCCACGAGAGGGTCGTCCAACAAAACTCACAGACCGGTAAAGGAGCGCATTAATCAGAGCAGCAACCAAGAGGCCAAAGATAACCATGAAGGAGCTGGGCGGCTCTATCGCAGAGATGAGAGTAACTGTCCATAGGACCACAATAAGCTGCACACTGCACAGAGCTGGGCTTCATGGAAGAGTGGCCAAGAAAAAGACATTGTTTGCCAAAAAAAATAAGGCCAAAAGGCGTACTCCCCAAACATGTGGAAAAAGGTGCTGTGGTCAGATGAGACTAAAATAGAAGTTTTTGTCCATCAAGGACAACACTATGTCTGTCAGGGAATGTCTCAGCTCTCATCATGCTGAGAACACAATGAAGCATGGCGGGGGCAGCATAATGCCGTGGGGATGTTTTTCCATCGACAGGGACTGGCAAACTGGGTAGAATTGAAGGAAAGATGGATGGTGAAAAATATAGAGAAATTCTTGAGGGAAACCTGTTTGAGTCTTCCAGAGATTTGAGACTGGGACGGAGGTTCACCTTCCAGCAGGACAATGACTCTAAACACACTGCTAAAGCAACACTCCAGTGGTTTAAAGAGAAACAGGTAAATGTCCTGGAATGGCCCAGTCAAAGCCCAGACCGCAACCCAATTGAGAATCTCTGGTATGATTTAAAGATTGCTGTAAAGCGGCCCCCATCCAACTTGAAGTAGCTGGAGCAGTTTTGCCATGTCTTATTTTTTTGTTTGTTTCACAATTAAAAAATAATTTACATCTGCAAAGTGGCAATTGTGTTGTGTAAATTACAAGATACAAACCCCCCCCCCCAAATTCCTTTTAAATTCCAGGTTGTAAGGAAACAAGATAGAGAGAATACCAGGGGGGTCAATACTTTTGCACGACATTGTATTATATAGTGCATGTTTCACAAAAAAAAAAAATCACCTCCTCATAACTGATACCTGATTGCTGAAGTTGCCAAAAAAAAAAAATTTAAATCAATGTGGGTTACTGCTTTTTTCTTCTACTTACAGCTCATACAAAAATGCAGCACAGATGTATCCAGCATCACAATCAGTACCGGTAAGCACCAAAATCTACTTGCATATAGTCGGTAAAAAAAATAATTGCATCACTAACCTGAACTGAGTTTTGTTTCACTTATTAATTCTTTTCGTTAGTGGATACTTGCCTTTTTATGTATAGAACATGTTTTGAATTTACAGTTTTGTTGGCAAAACCTAATTTCTCTCTTCAAAAAAACAATATGATATCAGCAGTAGTATTTAAAAAATACTTTTTATATTAGTGTTCTAATATAAAAAGTATTTTTACAGTCGATGTCTCTGCCAGGTATTTTTCACTGTATTGTCAAGCCATTGACAGATAAGATGTCAATAGCTAGACCAATTAGAGCAAATTCGCTGAGGCAAACAAAATTAAAATGGTGAATTCTCAACTTCATGCAATTGAGAACCACATGAGAACCAATCAGTTCAGTGTGTTATTTGTTTGCTAGGTCGTGTTACTGAGAGAGGCAGGAGTAACAAATAAAATGTCTGACTAAGATGGTGGAACCTGCACTGCATTCCAATTTAAGTGCTGTGACTAAAATTTTCAGTAAGGTGCACTGGTGCTACAAATTTGACTAATGTTAATGTGGCTGACATTTCACTATAAATGCTGCACAGTAGGCATGTAACAAACCACCCAATTCACAATCTGATTCATGGTATTGGGTTCACGATTCAATTTTGCCAAGGTATTCTGGGAAAAAAAAGAAGAAAATTACAAGAATTTTTTCATTACCAAAAATACAACATTTGTTTTCCTAATTATTTTCCTGTTATTCCTATTTATTTTCCTATTCTTTATCAACTGTTCAAAAACTACTGATTATTTTATTTAATAACCAACAATTATTTAGAAACATTTGTAAAGGTCAGAAAAAAAAAAGTTAGAAAGCTTTTTCTTAATAACTATGAACATTGGGAAAGACTGTAGTCAGCTTCAACACAAAACATACATTTGCTTCTCTTTTCTTTAGCTTTTGGCAGTCTGTAAAAAGTCTCCAAATCCGTTTTGAATCTGTTTGTAAAACAGAAGACCCAGTTTTCCATGTTTTCACAGCAGTTGAGTCATGTTACTTCTGCCTACAGTGATGTCACATATTCCTGTGGTGGACATTATTGCACCCTCTGCTGTATAAATAACACAATTACAGCTTGGAAAAATTTAGAGATTAATTTCACAGTTCATTTTTTAAATTTCCATCAATTAGAATATCATACATTTTTACTGCGATTCATTGACGCACAATATATTACGTTACGTACCTACTGCTCAGGACAGCAAAAGAGATTGCCGGTCAAAAGAGGAAGCAATTCAATGCCTGCTCATCCATGCACAAATACACAGATGCCAGGACCTAAATAACTAAATAACTAGGATGGATTTACAGGGATCTTCAGTTAAACTAGTTTCAAATAGATGGCTTAAAATGTAGTATAGGAATAATAAAATGGGCTTACTTTATTATCCAAATAACTACAGAATCACAACATTGTTCATGGACAAACATTATTTTCTGACTGTAGCAATTAGGTTTGATACGGAGATAGAACAGGAAAATTAAGGTTATGGATGTTAGAAAATGAATGCTAGTAAAAGATTTCATGTAAAATAGGTGCATTGAGATGCAAGGGAAGAGACAAAGAGAAAGAAAGAGAGAGAGCATGAATCCTTCATATATTATTATTATGCAACAGCATACAATCAGGTTTAATTCACATTACCAAATAATAAATTACTCTTTAAAAATGTAAAACAAACTATATTTTTTAGAATAAGAGTCTGGTTCACCAACACACGTGTTCTAAGGCACCCTCAGATAAAAGATGTGCGGAGTCACCATCATCCTTCTTCCTGTAGGAAGAAGTGGTGGTGCCAACTAGGGTTGGGCCATGCAGCGTGCACACGCACACACACCCACCCAGTCACCCACACGACCCACACACACACACACACACACACACACACACACACACACACACACACACACACACACTTATTTGCTATGTATTTGCAGGGATTTCATTGGGGATCAAGTAGAGCTGCAGAACTGATGAATATCTATTTCAAGGAATGTCACCCAGTGTCACCACTCTTACCATCCAGTGAAAGCATGTTTTAATTTAGGCGCAAAGATAAAAAAAAAAATGTGTAAATCTACCTGGTTTGCACCTGCCTTAATAAATCAGGTGGCAAGTCTTTATTTGTATCATAAAACTGAGGACTAAAACTTAGCTACAGAGCAAACTCTCCTTTACTCTGCTATGCCTGTCTTAAATATTTCTAAAACACTTGTTAGAGATTGATAAGGAAAAATGAGGTGCAAGAACCAGACTTGAAACAACTTAAAGGTGCACTTTATTTTCTTTCTCTCTCACACACACACACGCACGCACACAGCTCTGTGATACTCAGCCCTCACCCTAATTTGCTAAATTTCCTGTTTTCAGGTCTTTTCCTTCATAAAGAGTCAAAAGAGAGTACATCTAAATGGGTGGCATTTTTTCTATTAGGTTTTACATTTATGTACAAAAACAAAAGAAAATTTGAGGCTAGTACACTTAAAAAGCGGAGACACACTGTCTCTCTGTGGCTCTCATACACTCCTAACCTTAACCCCTAGCCTAAACTACAATAACTATAGTTCAGTGTAAACAGACATTAACCCTTTACTCTCGAACATTTTTGTACTCTGATGTTTTGCGGAGCTCCTAGGTAAAATGCATAATGGTTGGCAAGTCTGGTAATAAAATAAAATTATTGATAAATGTCACTGGATTCTGTATCAATGTAATATTATGTAGAGAGTAGGGACAATGATAATGTTACATTGCACAAGTATACCCGGTACTGTAAAGATGTTTAAAAGTAGTGTCTGACCTTTGACTTTGATTGCAGTCACAGCCTGTGCATTACAATGGAGTTGCAGCATGTGCTTCAGAGCTGTAGCTCCTAGCAGGCTCTTCTCAGATTCCCAGCACACACTCCCTCCTTCCTGATCATGGCATGGTGGCATTTGTAATAAAAGTCTCTGACTGAGTGCTGCCATGGTGAAAGCTAACAGGAAGCGCAAGTTAGGGTTATGTTTCCCCACATGTGGTAACAAACTATAGATGCTCAGGTAAGACTTTCCATAGAAACAGGTTGAATGATTAGACACTTGAGAGCATTTGTTAGACATCAGATGTCCTCCTACATTCAGTTCTGACACCAAACCCAGATTGTCAGATGTTCTCCCACTGTAGCAAGGATTGCCATCGCCAGACTTCCCATCACTGGTCAGAAAGGTTGCTTTTGGCACTTTATGACTCAAATTAAAATAACTTTTTCTTGCCCTCTGGACCTCCTTTATCCCAGCTTTTAGGGTCACTCTCAGGGCCAAATGTGCAAACAGCCCTAGAGCCAGTAACTCTGAACCAACTGAACATTCCCAGCAATGATACTGCTCCCACGCCTCCGTTTCACACCTCTGATCACAGTACAGGGCATAGCTACAGCCACGACATGGTACGGAGTTAAAATTCTCACACAAACAGTGATGGCAGTGTCTGAGCTCTGTTGTGAATATACTGGCTTTGCCACTTTTCTTGTACTGTCTATTGACAGGTATAAGAACAAAGCTGAAGGCCTCATCTTCAATCACTATTTCCCCTGCTAACTTCTTCTCAGTGGCCAAAAGGTGGCGTCCCTTTTCAGGAGAAAAGTGAACAGACACAGCAGATGACGCACTGCTGTGACTACCCGTGTTCTCGTTGGTTTGTGGTGTCTGATACTTAGAAGAAGATGCTTTCAGACATTCTTGCATTTTAACCAGACTTGTACACCGTGTCTGTCTGTCCATCAGTTTACACTGCAGGCGACTTGGGTAACCTTCATCAAAGGCTTGCTGGATGTCTTCCAGGCATTTCTAATAACAGAAACATAAAAATTATTCACCAAAGGATAGAGTGTTTTAATACCTGAACAATTCTAAATAAGAACAGCTCATTTAAACAAGGAAAAGATGCTCACATTGTAGAGACCAAGATGAAACAATGCTGCTGAACGATTGGCATAGCATAAAGACAGCTGCTCTGTATTCTTTTCAGCATGACACATGCCCTGAAATATATAATAAACACACACACACATGCCTTGAACTGCACCTAGACATAACCATTTGTGAGAAGCCTGTATAAACACTGATACTGAAATAACAAATTAAAAGCAGCTGAGAGTGCTGCTACCATAGCAATATGCTCATACAGAACAGATGTTTACCTTAAGCAAGGTTATAACTTCTGCAATAACATTTGTTTGCATAATGATGCAGAGAGGGGGATTATGGTAAGTGTAGACATATGCTGTTTTCTCAGACAAAGTCTGCCACAAGCTAACTGCAGGCTGTGCATTTCTACAGTATGTGTCCTCCGGCCTTCAGGTAAATGCTGACTGGTTGGCGAAGAGGTCTGTCTGGTTGCACAAACAAAACCTTTCTTATGTGAGTTTCGGTGTAATACTATACAAAATACAGTGGGGCAAAAAAGTATTTAGTCAGCTACCAATTGTGCAAGTTCTCCCACTTAAAAATATGAGAAAGGCCTGTAATTTTCATCATAGGTATTCCTCAACTATGAGAGACAAAATGAGAAAAAAAAAATCCAGAAAATCACATTGTCTGATTTTTAAATAATTTATTTGCAAATTATGGTGGAAAATAAGTATTTGG
>JAOVYU010000011.1:10461594-10477504 GCA_025674565.1 Synodontis membranacea | reverse complement strand
AATTTCGCACATTTTTTTTGCGTATATTCTGTTTGTCGATAACAAAACGTCGCAAAAAACTGGATGGAAACTTGGCTAATGGAGCCGTGTACCGAGGCATGAACAGATAAAAATATTTCAACTTTTGCCAAAAGTGCAAGATGTCCCATGCGACAAGAAACAATCAATGAGTGATCCACTGAAGTTCTGTCTGAAGCTTTCACAAAAATTGAGGAGAAGGGATCTGCAGCGACAGTAGTCTATGATGCAGTACACTACTGCTCGAACTAGCTAAAGGTAAATTGTCTTGCTGGATGCTACAGCCATGCCGCTCTTCAGCTACGAGCACTGCATATCCTGAATGCGAAACTTGATGCAAACAACAGGCTTGCAAACAACAGGCTCGCATTTTCAGTGCGTTTTTGGGCACTTTTATGTGACTCAGGGGTTTAGGTGGAAAACACAAAATCCACAGCAAGTTATGAATATTTTTCAATAGTTGAATAGTTTATTAACATATTTACTGTAGCTCAATTTACTATTTGCACAAGCTAACGCTAACACAGCTAGGTAGTTTAACATTAATTTGGTGTTGACTATATGGTTTGTTGATGATAATGTTTTTAAGGACAATGCTACCCATAAATGCAAAAGCAGTTATTAGGCCCTTTAAATTATTATTTCAGCAGGAGACATTTAGTATAGTAAGAGGTGCATTCTACTTTTTCAGTGGAAAAATAGCCATGGTTTAAGGTGTCTTGATCCTCTGCAACTATTCCTGTGTGTGTTACTTTTGGGAAAAACCCTGTCAGTGTTTCCCCCTTATGTTAATGTTAAAAATCCAGTGCAAATGGGTTTGGAGGAGAATTTAACCTTATGTTGCTTCAAGGTAAGTTTAGGCTAACAGTAACATTACTCACTCTAAACTCCTCAGCTAATTTATCTTAATTGCCTTTTCAATAATTTATTATTTTTTTGTGAGAATTTGCTTTTATTTCCCAACTATATCTCAAGTTTGTCTTTGAATTCTTGCAGACACTTATGAATAAACCCAAAGAAGCCTTCATAAAAACTTAAAGGACAAGTGATATTCAGTCAGGAAGAAGAGTTAGATGGTCTATGAAGACAAAGGCTGCATCCGAGTACTCTTACTTCCTTACTATTAGTATGCAAAAAGAAGTACATAGTGTGTCTGAATACTCCTGAATACTATCACATAATTATAAATAGATCCTCAAGAAGTGGTAGTCTAACTAATTTCAGGATGGGATCACTTGTAAAGTCCTACATTTGTTCTAATCAGCATTGTCTACAGTTAAAGAACACATGAATATTTGCTTCTTTTAAGGCATCACAAATGTTTATTTTTACTTTGTCATTTTGCTGTTTTGCCATAGTCAGAAGCCACAACTATCTATTCTACTAGACTTTTGGTTTATTTTTTAGCATATTCCAGGAAGAAAATAACTGCTGCCTTTTCTGAAGTAATCAACTATGCAATTATCACATGCATTGTGTTTTTGTCCCTATGATGACTTTAACATCTGGGACTCTTTGCTGCTGCTGCCCAATGTGGTTTTTTTCATTTTCCTGATGTGGAAGCTGCCCTCAGCAGTGAGAAAGATACGCATCACCTTGTGCCCTTTGTTTAACAACTTTTACATGCTGAAGGGCTCTTAACACAATCATAATGAACTTGACAGTGCAAGAAATATGGAACATTAACAATTATCTAGGCAGAGTTACTATACATGTTTCATTTACATGTTTTTTAATGTTGAGACATAGAGAGAGTTGAACATTTGTATTGAACAGCCAAATTGAGTCAGGTACAACCATAGTCAATAAACATCAAGCAGGTGTATGCGAACTAAGGCTGGGCAATATAGACAGAAAATCATATCTTTTATTTTTTAAAATATCAATATTTTTTAGCTGAAGGGCGATATACGATATACAATACTGTATAACTGTATTTTTTCATAAAGTAATAACAGAAATTGCTCTTTATAAAGTGGTTTTCCACTGAGGTAGACAGATCTTTCTTTGCTAAAACAAAAGCCGTTTCTCAATACTAAGTATGAAAAGTTCGAACTCCTGTACTTTAGGAACTTGATCTTGGCAAGTTCGACTCAGAAGTACAAACTTCTGAGAACAGGACGCAGTATGATCATTCTGCAATTGGAACAGCAGTATACTTGATGAGCGCTCTAGTATAATGTTAAAGTTAAATAAAAATATAGTTATGAGCCTTAACTTTGCAATCAGCCAAATTACTATTAACAAATAGTAGATTTAGACACTGGGAAACTAGATTAGATATACCCAAACTAAGATTAAATATACCCAAACTAATTATGGGTCATGCTTTACAGAGACATCAGTGTCAGCTGCAAATTTCTAAAGGGATTGCCGAGATAAGGCTGTGCTCAGCGGGATACTGTGAATGCTGACTGCCCGGTTATCTGGCTAGTGATGCTTGCTGGCTGTTCTGCTAACAGGATCTCACGTCCCTGAAAACATCAGCGCAAATTTAAATGGACACATATTTGAAGTTTAAGCAGCTCAATACTTGACAAAAAAACATCTACATCTACATTAACTACATTCCACAACAGAACAACAACAGCAAAAATTAGTAATGTTTCAAAAATTATAATTAAACAGTCTTGAGTTTTCTCCCCTCAACTGTCATTGATGCTGTTTGATGCGAAATGCATTCTGGGATATTTAGCTGTCCCAAGACCACGCAATTCACGTCCCGATGCATTGTTGGTAAAACGGTTGGAACAAGAACACTTCTGGATATTCGACTGGTACTTGGCTAGATGCGGACTATGAATTGGAACAGTACTTGGGCTGTGATTGATGATGTTTCACAAGTCCACAAGCATACGAGTACAGAGAAGAACGCAGACTGAGAAAAAGCTAAAGTTATTCTTCCTGTGTGTAGCCCTGTACAATCATCTACTGTTTTGTGCAAATAACAAAACCTGTAAACAGATTGAATGAAATTAGCAAAGGTCCATCTCCTAGCCTGTACTCACACTAAGTTTAACTGCCTCACTCCGCTCGCGGCAGCATTTACCTCATCACGATGGAACTTTTTTGTAATGAAGAAAAGCATTCTTGGTTTGCAGGTGGAGAGTGTTTTATATAGAGTGAGATCACTGTCTTTTATTTGAAAGAGGAGATACAAGGTTGAACCGAGCATTACAGATTCAGACTCAGACTATAAGAGTGCAATATCACTGAGCAAAAACAGCGATGACAACAGCACAGAAATAAACACTGCTATGGCAAGGACTAAATCACTGAAAAAATGTGCATTCAATGAAGACATAGTGCACTGAGGTTGCTGTGAAAGATCTTGAGTGGTCTACACGGAGCGCTGACTTCAACCCCACTGAACCCATTTGGGATGAACTGAAACTGACAATGCACCCCAGGGAGTGTAAATTCCTCCTACACTCAAGTTCAAAGAAGTTCTTGCTAAATATTTTGAACAGTTCAATTTGAACTTGGCACTGTTAATGATAAAAATTATTCCTCCCCAGAGCATGGCCATATCTGAAGTCCGGGTTTGATAGTGTGACCCACCTTTGATAAAAAAAAAAAAAAAAAAAAAAAAAAGGACACAATAGCAGGTTGGCAGCATGGGGCAGACAGACACCAGCAAAATGAGTGGCTAGTAGATAAAGCAAATCTGAATTCCACATATTTTTGCCTGTTTAGAAATCCCCTGTTTAGAAGTCCCAAAAGAAGCACACGCACTGGTAAAAGAGGATGTATGGTCACTCTAGGTTTGGTATTTTTGAAATGAAGAAAGGATGTATCATTTTAAATGTTTGCACTGTTTACTGAGCATGAACATCACTGCTTACAAAAATTAATATTCCAACCTGAGAAAGCATGTTGAGGTATGTAAACGTTTGTTTAATTCCAGGTAAACATTTTAAACAAAGTTGTCTGTGCTTGTTTTTATATTATGGAAGGTCAGATGGATTTTTATGGATTTGCCTGCCAAGCTGTGGTATTGGGACAGGGTCCGGTGAATCCACTGCTGACACATGCTAGTAGCTACCTAGTGAAAATGCCTATTGATTTTAGCTTACTGACTAACATACTTTCAGAAATATATGTTTCCATAACTGACACGAGGAGGAATTTCTGGTGGCACACTGACGGACTTTTCGTGATGTCACATGCCGCAACCCGGGATCAACACGATGGAGCATGATTTAAAATAAACATTAAAAACGTTAAAAAAAAAGTACTTTTGTACTTTTGTATTGGAGTAATATTTGACCAGGAGAATCTATACTTTGACTCAAGTACTGGAGTTGTGTACATTGTCCACCCTGTATATTATTTTCTGTATCTGTTTTTAATGTAAAGCAACAGGTTCTTTTGACACCTTATGTTGGTAAACTTGCTGATAAAACTAGCTCACAGATGACTGACACGTTTCTGTCAATGTGTGTGTGTGTAAAGTAAAAACATGAGAGTAAAAACATATGCTCTCTCTCTCTCTCTCTCTCTCTCTCTCTCTCTCTCTCCTTATGTGTATATGTGCATCAGGTTTAGGCTCACTTAAGTGACTCCATTTATTCTTACTTTATTTAGAAAAGAATTCAATTATTTATGTTCTGATTATTGTTGAGCTGCAGGTTTAGGCTCGCTTACGAAAGAGCCTTTTTTTTAATTAAACAAAAAGATTTTAATTTTTAATGTTCTGAGCTTGTTAAACTGCAGGTTTATTTTCCCTTATTATTTTATTATTTATTTTATTATCATTTTATTTTATTATTTAACTTAACATACACACATACTAATGTTCCAAATATTCTATGTTTGAAATAAAATAGATTGTGTTCAGTGGAAAACGGGACATTTCAAAATAACACATTTTACAGCTGAAATTGCAATACCGCAATACCGTGATATTTTTGTTTAAGGTTATCATACCGTAGCTGTAACACATGTTTTAACACCACTTATGCATGAATATAAGAGCATGACTGTACATTCTACCTTCATAATATCAAGAATGGAAAATCTGAAACAAGGTAAGTGTTAATTAAAAAGAAATATTTTTAATTGCTTTTGAAATTTTAGCTCGATACCTCGGTCAATTTGGAGTAGATCTGTGATATCTACATCAGGTTTCAAAGCTCGTCGTATTCCAAAAACTCAAAGCGCCCCTCGTGTATTTCAAAAACTCATCAGAATCCCATGAGATAAAGGAAAGGTTTGAGACGAAATTATGAGCACTGCTTGAATTAAGTGATAAGTGTGTGTAACCATTTGGTTGAGATGCCTTTTGCAAAGTTAAAGAACCAAAATTCTATACTATTTTATGTGTTATATATTTTACAGTCCTTATGACTCAATAAGATGACTCACCCAGGAGCACCTTTTCAGAGAGGAAGATAATTATTTAATTTGAATGTCTTAAACATTTCACTGAAGTTATTTGCCTTTGTTAATATCTGATGAGTCATTATCAACACCACTGCAGTATGATGAAGTTGACCAATAGCAAGCTAATAGGCAAAATAATATAGATAATATAGGCTTGACTGATTGTGTAAGTCGTTATAAATGGGCTCCTGCATTTAAATGCCTTAAATGTAACAAGTAATTATTGATGGTTTTATTTGCTTTTGTAATTTTTAATAACTGATTTTATCCATTGTGCAGGGTACTGTAATTATCACTTCAGCGTTGAACGTTTTTATATAGGCGTGTTAATAATTGTGCCACACTTTACTGTTTCATGAAAACAGGCGGAACAGTTATGCCTAGCTCCAAATGAGTTGAAAATAAGAATAATCACCTGTAAGCTTTATTTTTGCCCGTTTGTTTCTTTGTAAAAAAAAAAAAAAAAAATAAATAAAAAATAAAATTGTAAAAGATCACTGGTCGTTTCCTGAAACACTGCGCGCGCGTGTTTTTTTTTTCTATTCGCAATCATGAGCGCGTGAGGGTGTGACCCTGACAGGACACCGTAATGTTTGTGTTTGGTGGTGGGGAAAATGGCGGACGAACTGGACAGAGTACGAATTTCCGAGGCTGAACTACGGGCAGAGGCGTCGAGTATTAGGGACAACATGAAAGGTTAGTTAGTGCAATTAGTTATACTGGTGAAATACGGTTAAAGAGAGGTAGTCGCAAACTTAGTTAAACAAACAAACAAACAAACAAAAAAAAAACCACTGTGTCAGTTTCGAATAGCTAAAGCTAATGTTAGCGAACAAGCTAGCTGTTTGCTAGTTGAATAACCTGTTGTTTGTCATGAGGTGTTTGGTAGCTTGCTGGTTAATGGTGTAACGTGGATGCTTTGAAGTAAAAGTGATTTTTTAAAAACAAAATAAAAGAAAATATCTGTTGGCACACAATCAACTAGTTAAACAGTAGCTAGCTAGCTCTCAGCAAGCGAGCAGGGTGTAGCAGACGCATCATGAGCTTGTATTTGCCTGAATTAAAAAGTAAAGTTTGGGTTTGTTGATTATAGCCACAAGTAGAAAAAGTAGACAAACTTGACTGAACTTATTAGGGTCAGTCCATGAACTCGTGGAAACTTTTCGGTAAGATTGTGTCTTCCGTGGCCAGTGGACTGCTACGATTATTGTTCAGTTGTAAAATTAGATTTCAGGCTATGTGAACAACAGTTTTTTTTGTTTACATGTAATTGCGGGTATAATGACTACATCATACATTCTTGCTTGAAAGTTTGTGAATTTTTTTCTTTCCACATTTTTGTTGGATTAATGGCCATTCAAAAACATTAATTTTGTTCTTCTTTAACCAGTCTTTGGTAGAACATCCTGTGTATTTAGTGTTTGTGTCTTATTGGATGACCCTTTTTTTCTCTTGAGATTTAGTTCACAACAGAAGTCCTGACATGTTCCTTTACAATTTGCTGGTATAATTCAGAATTTATTGTTCTAATAAAGATGGCAAATCGTCCTGTCCTGGATGCAGAAAAACAGGCCTAAACCATGGTAATGCTACCTCCGTGTTTCACAGATGGGATAAAGGTGTTATGCTGGAATTCAGGGTTTTCCTTTCTCCAAAAGTAACATTTCTCATTTAAACCAGAAAGTCTCATCTGTTCTCAAAACATTTTTCCAGTAGACTTCTGGATTGTCCATGTGATCGTTAGCAAACTGTAGCAGTGTGGTTTTTTTGGAGAGCAGTAGCTTTCTCCTTGCAACCCTGCCATTCACACCCATTGCTGTTCAGTGTTCTCCTGATAGTGGACTAAGGAAAATTAACATTAGCCGATGTGGGAGAGGCCTTTAATTGCTTGTAACATGCTCTTGGATTGATCTTTGTTAGTCAACCACTTCTGGGGAGGGTAACACTGGTCTTGAATTTCCTTCATTTGTATAAAATCTGTCTGACTGTGGATTGGTGGAGTCGAAACTCTGTAGAGGTGTTTATGCAATCAGCATCTCTTTTTCTAAGGTATTCAGAAATTGCCTTTGTTCATGACTTGCTGCACTTCCACAGTATTGTGTACATCCCTGTTCTTTTTATCCAGGGTGCTCACTCACCTGGTTTGTCATCCAATTAATTGAATACACTTGACTCTAATTTCACCTTCAAATTACTTGCTAATCCTAGAAGTTTACATACTTTTGCTACTCACAGATATGATATATTCATTTCATATCTCATTTTCCTCAATAAATAAATCAAGTATAATATTTCTGTCTCATTTGTTTAATTGTGTTCTCTTTATCCAATTTTAGGACTTGTGAAAATTTGATGTTTTAGTTTATATTGATCCAGAAATATAGAACATGCTGAAGGATACACAAACTTTCAAGCACCACTGTAGATGATAAATTTGGAGTTTCTCATACCACATTACTAAAAAGAACTATAGAATAATGCGGAACAATGAACCGAATAAGTGAAATTAAGTAGCCTATTATACCATCAGCTTTTTCCCTGTTCATATTTTATTTCTTAGAAGTGCAAAAGACAAGTAACAAACAACGTCAGCGAGAGGGGAAACGGCCAGATCTCCAGAGGTACAATCCTGGCACAGCACAAACACGCAGATGCAAGGATAGATGTGAAAGAGATGTACTAGCAATTTCCATGGAGACTTCAGAGAATTCTGTGTCAGATCCTGCTATTGGATTGCCTGCCAGCTCTCTACCAAGTTCAGACATGAAATTCACCAGCAGAGATTGCCAGTCTAAACTGAGCAGTGCTAATTTTGACTGTAATAGCGGTACTGCATCTTTCAATAATCAGCATACCAAGAGGAACAATGTTACAAATAGTGATCTATCAAGCACTGGAACACCTGATTCTTTGAAACTACGGAAAATCCGCAAACCTGATCGTGAGATATACCAGCCTGGTGGGCGAAGGGGTCAAGGTTTTAGAGAGTACGGCCCAACTAAACAGTTGGAGCAGTTATCGCAAGGAGTATTAAAGGCAGAGGATAGTAATAGAAATGGGTTGATGGGCTTAGTAGATCAAATTAAGGAAATACATCTGGAAGAGGAAAAAAGAAATGGGAGGGAAATCAAGGAATACAGGAAAAAGCAGGTGCTGGGAAAACAAAAGAGATTAGACTTGCCTTCTGCAACCTATGATCAGCCCACTGTTAGCGATATAACTGGTAAAGTGGAGAAATTCAACATTAACAGCCCCACAGACATAGAAAGAGAAAAGAGTGAAAATGGTGATAGAAGAAGAAGTGACGAGGGCTCTAACAACAGAACAGGAAGAGGAGTTGGAGGAGCAGGTGAAGTGAAGGAAAAGAAGAAGGAGCAGGAAAAACAGAGGTCCAGGGGGGGCAGGGGGAGAGGGTCAAATCAAGCTTCAGTGAAGAGGGAGGACGGTGAGGAAGGTGAAAAAAGTTTACTGACATACCAGCTAGAGAAAAACAGTGAGGCAGAAGAAAAAACAAAGGCAGAAGGAAAATATCACTGGGACCAGAACTTGAAAAAAGAAAAACACAAAAGCAATCATCCAATAGAAGGTGATAGCGAGAGACGCCGAACGAGCAAATTCAACTGCTCATCAAAGCGCTATTCCAAATCAGACATCAGACGGCCTCGAAACCGGACCTACAGTACCAGTTCTGCCAGCAGTAGCACCAGCATGGATGGGCCAGTAGAGTCTGAAACATACAGGACCAATGCAGAAAGTGTGGTGGGAGATAGAGGAGCAGTGTTTAAGTCTCATGAAAGAATGATTGAGGAGATGGACCAGGCAATGGCAGTTGAGCTCAGACAACGAAGAAGGACAGGCAAAGACATGTCAACCACAGATTTGTTTGAGGAGAATGAGGGAATGGAGAGAGATGGAAGAGGAGAGCTCAGAGCAAAAGCAGGTAAGAATGAGAGAATGGAGAGAGATGGAAGAAGAGACCTTAGAGCAAAAGCAGATAAGAATGAGAGTAGAACCTCAAAAGGTAATACCGTCGGATTGAGAGGAGCCTTGATTGGTGATCAAGGAGGAGTCTTGAGAGTTTCCTTAGACAGACAACCTGTTACAGCCTCAGGAAACAGAGAGAGCCAAACCAAGTGCAGAAATCAAAGTCCTAGGGGTCAAGGCAGAGGGATTCTGATACTCCCAACACACACTGAACTAATCATATCCTCAGAACCTGGACTTCGGCTTATGCGAGGGACAAGAAGCAGTGTAGGCCTAAGCAGAGGAAGAGGAAGTCGTGGTGGAAGTACTAGGCGGCTGTGGGACCCTAATAACCCAGATAAGAAACCAGCTCTGTCAGGCAGTCCACAATCCCAGCAGTCATCTCTCCGACAGCCTCTGTACTTGCAGCATCAAGGAGGATATGGGCCACTGCACTTTCTGGACACTGATGAAGAAGTTGCTGGGATCACTTCTGTGTACCAGGGGGAGGACTTTCAAAGCCAGCATGCTGCCTCCATGGCTTACTACAAATATCAGAATTCTGACAAACCTTACTGCTACCAGTTACCTGCCAACTCTTCAAACACAAGTGCTTGCTATACCTATTCTTATCAGCTCCCATATCAGTTACCTGGTTCTAATGGGATGTTCCCAAATCCAGGGATGCCATCTTTTTATGGAGTGTATGGACACAGTGGCCAAGTTTTCCAATCTACAGGCATCTCCTTTAGCCCAGAGGAGACAGAGGTACAGACAAGAGGGGAACTCAGTAAACGTCTGCGAATGACTGACAGTCAGGAACTCCAGCTCAGCAACCTGCTGTCCAGGGAACGACTTAGTCGAGAAGGACTAGACAAGATGGCCCAGCTGAGGTAAATGAAGTCTGAAGACTGGGAAATATTAAAGAATGAGTTGTGAAAAACAGATTGTGATGATTGTGGATTGTAGGATTGTGTTGCTAATATGCTAGCCTAATTTTTGTCTTTTTTCCCCCTCTGTCAGAGCTGAGCTCCTGATGTTGTATGAGAGTGTAATTCTAACAGACATCGAGTTCTCTGACACACAGAATGTGGACCAGTTACTGTGGAAGAATGTGTTTTATCAGGTCATTGAGAGATTCCGACAACTTCTGAAGAACCAGGATCCAGATGCAGCTTCCCACATCAGGGTAATGCTTCTAACCACACTGGAAGAGGTACGTGACTTAATTTTTTTTTTTAAGGTTTATTCCTCGGAAATTTTCTCCCTTGTTTGTTAATTTCTTGAGCTTTTTGTTGTTGAGCTATAATTTTATCATGCTCCACTTTCCAAAAGGAATCTTAATGAACAGTATTCCAGTAAAATGTGTTTCTGCTGTTATTTGTGGCTCATTTATCCATCCTATTTGTTTTTTAGGGGGCAGTGTTTTTTGATTCACTGCTGATGAAGTTACAAACTATATTCCAGTTTAAACTAGATGACTACATGGATGGGATGGCAGTACGTGCAAAACCTCTACAAAAGACTGTAAATATCTTCAGGTCCAATGTTAACTCAGAAAGCTCATGCTTCCCCCATTTGTGTTTAAATTAAAAATAAATCAGGTTATTAATTCTGCAATATTTTATTTTTGATTACTGACCAACAATGTTATTAAAAAACACAATATAATACAGCCAACAAATGAGAAACATCAAATGCAATGATTGTCTTTTGTATACAGTTTGAATTTTGTAATTGAGCATTCTTTTTTATAAATCACAATTACAGGATATAAACTGTAAATCATTATATCTCTATTATAATGTGTATCTTTTATAAAGTGTTGTTGTATTAGATCACACATTATAGATATTTTGCTGGTCATTTTAGGTGAAATATGCTTTGATTAGTGCCCAGCGGTGTATGATCTGTCAAGGAGATATCGCAAGATACAGGGAGCAAGCAAATGATTCTGCTAATTATGGCAAAGCACGCAGGTCAGTTGTTTTGCATCATAATCTTTGATTATATTTTTATGTACTTTAAAATCTTTCCCTCTATATTGGTGTGTATCCCATTTTAGCTGTTTTAAGTAGTTTGTTCTTTTTAACAGTTGGTACCTGAAAGCGCAGCAGATTGCACCAAAAAATGGACGACCATACAACCAGCTTGCTGTGTTAGCAGTGTACACAGTGAGACCACATTCATTTCATTTAACCTTTTTTTAAACGTGTGCTGAGGTTTTCATTTTGTGTAAGTTATATACACAATTTTAATACCAGTGTTTCATGAGTTTGGTCAGAAGGTGTGCATTATTTTCAACATTAATAAACGGTTAATATAAATGTATTCTAATATGTTGTTGTTTCTGTAATAACGCAATGACTTGTATGGCAGAGGCCTCATTTAACATAAGGCTAATCATTAGCAGCTTATCATTAGCTTCACTTAACATAAGGCTAATGATAAGCTGCTAAAAAAAACAAAAAAAACAAGGAATGACTTTATTGCTGTAAAATAGGTGAGAGCAGGAACTAGCTTGTCTTTCAAATGTTCCACAGCATTACATCATACTATACAGTTTAATAAGTTAATGAATATACTGTTTTGCTTGGAAGTGTGTGAACCTTTTAGAATTTTCTATATTTCTGCATAAATATGACTCGGAATATCTATAATTTTTTATACGCTCTAAAAGTAGGTTAAGAAACCCCAGATAAACAAATGAGGAAAAAAATTATACGTATTTGTTTATTGAGAAAAGTTATCCAAAGGTGCTTTCAGATCAAACAGTTTTATTGACTTATTGAGCGGAACTACTTCTTGGCAAGCTCCCACAAGAACTACACAAATTCAAGGGCCTTTTTTCTGTTTTCATTCGCACCGCCAGTTGCTGAAGTGACATAAGCTGAACACGTTTCTTACAGTTCCTTTTGTCTTGGGAGAGTATCTGCCCTGAAGTAGGAGCTTAAAAAGTCCCTAAAACAGTGTTCAAAGAACTATAATCGTTCTATATAATCGTTCTCAGTTCCTGTGGTGTGAACTCCTCCAAAAGTTCTTAGAACTATGAAAAGTTCCTCTGGTCCAAGAGTGCGTGGAGTGATCTCTGTGAGTGGCAAAAGTATGTGAACTTCTAGGATTATCAGTAAATTTGAATTGTGGAAGTGTATCAAGTCATGAACAAAGAAGATTTCTGAGGACCTCAGAAAAAGAGTTGTTGATTCTCAGTCAGACAGATGGAGGAAATTCAAGATCATTTTTACCCTCTCCAGGAGTGGTCGACCAACAAAGATCACTCAAAGAGAAGGTGTGTAATAGTCTCAAACGAACCTAGGGTAAATTCTATGCAACTAAGGGCCTTTCTCACATTAGCTAATGTTAATGTTCATGAGGTTACCATCAAAAGAACAATGAATAACAATGGTGTGCATGGAAGTGTTACAAGGAAAAAGCCACTGTTCTCCAAAAAGAACATTGTGGCCTGTCTACAGTTTGAGAACCTTATCCTTATCCAATCTATGAAATGTGGAGGTGGTGGTGTCATGGTTTTGTTTTGCTGCGCTAGGACAGCTTGCAATTGTTGATGGATGATTTCTGAATTATACCAATTCTAAAGGAAACTGTCAGGACCTCTGTCTGTGAACTGAATCTGCCAGCATTCAGGGTGAAAGCTGTTCTGTACAGAGGAATTGGCTAAAATTCCTCCAAGCTGATGTTGCTGTTGAAGGAGCAGCACTGGAAGTGTTTACTTGCAGTTATTACTGCAAAAGAGGCCCTGAACGGGCAAATTTTCACCACTCACAGTTTAAATTAGATCAGATCAGACCAGATTCATATGTATGGGTATAATGAAATGCAGTTCACTATCTAACCAGAAGTGCAAATAGTAGAGCAAGTGCAGTGGTGGCAATATATACACATATGTATGATGTATATACCTATATAGGCATGGATAGTTGCACAATAATATGCAACATTTGTACATTAATTTAAAATTAAGTTGCAGTAAAGTTTATCATGGAATATTAGTGCATAATAGGTGTTTAAGAACTAATTATAAGAGTTGGAAATATGGTGTATGTTATTAATTATGCAGATGCAAGTAATAATGAAACAGTAATGATAGTAGTAATAGAGAAATGTAGTAGTCATGAACAGAACAGTATCACAAATGATGTGCAAAGGTATATAATTATTGTGCTTGTCTAAGTAATATATAACTTTAATTATATATGCAAAATAAGCAGTACATGTAACAGGTGCAAAGAGCAGGTTAGGTCCGTGACTATAATGAAGTAATTATGTGATATTGTTCGTACTTACATTTGTAGTAGTGTATACCAAATGTGTAATATTGAATCATTGTTTTAAATAAATAATAGATCAAGTATTTTTGTTTCATTTGTTTAATTAGGTTCTCTTTATCTACTTTCAGGACTTTTGTGTTAATCCGATGATGTTTAAGGTTGATATTTATGCCGAAATGTACGAAAGGGTTTACAAACTTCCAAGCGTAACTGTAAATTCATTAACTAATTAAACAAGGTAATTGTTGGCAAAATGCTATGGTGTAAACATAATTAAATACTCTAGGTTGTGTTTTCGTTATACACAAATAATGCACCCCCTTAATTCTCTAATCTGATCTCTCTTTCTCTCTCTCCCACACACACACACACACACACACTCACACTTGCACTGTCTTTCCCTTTGGAAGAAGCGGAAGCTGGATGCTGTGTATTACTACATGCGTAGCCTGGCTGCCAGCAACCCAATCCTCACAGCCAAGGAGAGCTTGATGAGTCTGTTTGAAGAAGTCAAGCGCAAGGTTAAGTTCTTTTGGACAGTAATATAAATTTGATCCGTGAATACATTATGAAGGTTTGCAATAACACAGTGCCTTAAATAACAGCACCCTTCAAACTGCTTTACTGCACCCAGGAGCAGCAGTAAGGTCTAATGTGCTGTTGGGGAGGACATTTATTGCAAAAACATAAACAGCCAAAAAGACTAGCTGTAAGGCCAAAGAAAGTTGAGTGCTGTTAGGTAAAGTGTCTGAAAAACAGCGCCGAGAGATAATGCATGTCTTTAAGCATTTTTGTAAATAAGTGATTTTGTAAATAAATCGTATTCGTAAGATTAGCTTTAATGGGGGGGGTAAATTTCTAAAGTATCTTGAGAACCAATTTTTTATAATAAAAATTGCATTATTTGATATATTACTTGGAGGAAAAAAAAACTTGTGGACAGTAACATTTGTTCATTGCACTTTGTGGCTCTTCCTCTCAATAGGCTGAGCAGATTGAGCACAGACTGAAGGGGGATGTGGAAGGTGTCACACGTGGCTCATGGGGGCATGGAGCAATTCGAGGTCAGGATGCCTCCCGGGTGGAAATCTGGATACGTCCCTCTGTGCATTCTGAAGTGGCATCTCGCATTGAAGGCAGAGAGTCTGGCAATGGTTTCGAGCAAGATGGTGGGCTGAAGGCACTGAGTGCAAGTGATGTGAGTGCTGCAACCAATCCACACACCTTCACTTAAAATGTAGTCCATGTGTACAGATATACAATGTCTGTATATGAACAGTAAACTTGAACTGACCTTACAAGGATTGTTAGGAAGTTAATGTCTGAATCCCCGAAGAGAAAGTGTGGTAGTAACAGTCATAGGACCAGGTGCTTCTAAGTGTTCAGTCATGTCTGTAATTTGCTGTTTCCCATTATATCTGTTTCACATCTTTGTATCTGCTTTTGATTTTTGGTACACATGCCCCCCATGCTTTAGAGCTGTGTTTGATGTGGATGATTACCTGGGGTTGTGCATGTGCAATGGATACAATAAGTGTACACACCTCTGTTAAAATGGAAGGCTTTTGTGAAGTATTTTTTTTTATTTCCCACAAATTCAAATTCCAATATATAAAAATAGAATAGAATAGAATCTGAAATATTTTAGGGGAAAAAATTGCATTAACTTGGTTGCGTAAGCTGCACACCCTTTGTAAATTGGAATGTGTCTGTGTTCAGAAACCCTTTCTTAGAAAAAAACATCCAAGCTCAGCTAAATCATCCTCAACCATGTGGCAAAATGTGATATGATCTGATGAGAACAATTAAGATATAGTAATTCCCTAATTGCAAAAGATATACCATACTCAAAGTGGTGGTCCCAGCATCATGTGTTAGTGCTGCTTTTCTTCAGTTAGAACTGAGACTTTTTATGAAGGTTGTGGGAATTGTGAGTAGTTACAAATACCAGTTGACTGTAGTGCAAAACATTCAGCCGTCTGAATGCTGAAAATGAAAAGAAATGTTACTTTTCAGCACAACAATGACCCAATCTTAAAAGGAATGGCTTAACCAAAAGAACACAGATTATTTTGAATGGTCTAGCCAGAGACCAGACCTGAATCCAGCAAATAAATGTGTGGGATGACTGGAAGCAAGCTGTGCACAGGAGGTGCACTCAGAATTTGACTGTGTGGTATAATCAGTGTTGGGGCTAGTTACTCAAAAAAGTAATATATTACATATTACATATTACTCTCAAAAATAGTAATGCT
>JAOVYU010000011.1:10375849-10389454 GCA_025674565.1 Synodontis membranacea | reverse complement strand
TTCTGTCTAGGAGAGCACATTGACTTTCAAGAAAAGGAAGTGAGATCAGGTGCTTTTCACATCCGGACAAAGGAGGACTATTCTGTTCATGTTAAGACTCTACAAGCAAACCCTGCACTACCCCACTGCTTTGGTTTGAAAAGGCCTTGCCCACTGACAGATAAACTAAGCCATTTTCACATGGTTGAGGGCTATCCGCCTGATATTTTGCACAAACTTAACCGTCAGTGGGGACATGGCTATTTCCTTCCCCACCCCTAAAACGTGCCCCCCGAAAGGGGTAAAACCTCACCCCTTGCTCTGGGACCAATTTTGGGCCCAAAACCCAAAATGCTAATGCTAGCATTATGCTAAAGCTAATGCTAATCCCTACCACAGCCAGCATCGCAACCCTGCAATCAATTGAGGCATCAGCATGTCAAAATTCTAATGCTAGCATCATGCTAATGCTAATGCTACTGTTAATGCTAATCCCTTCCACATCCACATTTCTCCATGTTGGATTTCAATGGACCAATAGGAAGGGATGGTGCCTCCCACACAGAAGAAATTCCTACAATTAACAGGCAGAGGATCATGGGAATATGCCTTTCACAACTTCATTTACTAATAACTCGGCAACGGTTTGTCCGATTTGCATGGGGCTTTTTGCAAACTGTACATTGTTATTTTCTGTCCACCAGTATCCAATATGAAAACCCACCCTCCACCAAAACTCAAGGCCCAACGAAGGATTATAGGTTTTTTGGACTGCTTCCACTTCAAGTCGGGGGCGGCTACGCTAGTAGAAGCCTGATCGCTTCCCGAGACTATTTCAGTGAGATAAGGTACGGAAGATATCCGCTGGCATATGCTTAACCCATGGGGATTTAACCCAGTAGAAGCTTGATGGTTTCCCGAAGGGTTCCAGCTCTTTTGGGCTGGAACAGGTAGGGTCAAGCCATCCGCTGGATTGGTACCCAGCCAGGGTCATCCAGAGGTGACGTATTGCACGGGACCTACCTCTGGACCCTTGGTTTTAGCTAGGTCTTTCTTAGCTTGGTAGACCATAGTCACAAGCCCTGATCGGGAGGCCCGGGCAACCTGGCGGTGTTAACGATGGGTCTTTCTGGTTAGGGCCAGGTAAGTAGCCAGCCTTCCTGGGTCCACTTGGACAGCACGCAGGTCGGTGGTCTGAGGCTAACAGATCTTAAATGGAGCCAAGTCTTCTATCTGGTGATTAGCACCACTCACACACCAGCCCATTGTGCACCACACTTTCTTATTTTCTGATTTTCTTATTTTCTTTTTCATTGAGGACACAAAGACAGGTAAGTCACCTTAACATAAGAATTTTACAAAAGCCAAGGCTAGAAAACGGTCTTAAGTCCATTTTAGCTCATACTATTCTTAACAAATTTTTGTATTTAACCTGAACTCTAGAAATAGCATAGAAGTTGATACAAACTATCAACACATACACTTTGACTTCTCTAGCTATACCTCAAACTTTAAAATATAGAAATCAATGTAAGGACTTTTAGGAGCTATTACAGTACCAAGTAGTAAGTACAATTGTAGACTTTATAGACATAGACCAGTTTAAATGCTTGGGGTCCACCCTCCACCCCCTGGTCCCTCTCAAAACTACAAGGGGACCTTAGCAAGCTACTACAGGGCAGGCTTAGGGAATGTTGAAATTGCAAGGACCCGCCCATTCTGGTGGTTCCATCTCATTCTTTTTCCTAGAAAAGCCTCAAAGGCCCATCTGAGGGTGGCAGAACAAGGCCATGCCATCATAAATAACCCAAGACTGGGAAGAAAATCTTAAACACAGATTCATCAGAGCCATAGCTGTGCTAAACAAGCGTCGGCCCGTGCATTATCCTTGGCGCCCTATCTAACCACGCAAGTCGCAAGGCTCTACACTTCCTTCTGTGTCTTAAGTTTGCTTATTGGTTAACTAGTTTAATTTGTTTGATTGTCTCCCCTATTAATATCCTCCAAACCAGCCTCCCGGCGTCCTTTCTCTTTCATGCTCATGTTATTTCTGCACAGATGTAAGCCTCGCTTTGCAACAGCCGCTACCAGCCGGGTCACTAAGCTAATGCTAACCGGACACAAGCTACATGCTACATGTGGTGCGGCGTCTCCTGTGACCGCGCTTCCTCACTGCTGACTCGGCGCTCCGGGACGAGCCTCTCCGCCGTTCGGAGCATCACACCGCTAACCACTAAGTGCTTGCTTGTGTCAGCTTTTGTGTTTTCTCTTGCGTTCCTTGAGCAGGACTTTTGGCCTGTGATGTATTTGTGCACACGGATAGCTAAGTGTTTTTGTTTATTTCGTTATTTCAGCCCGGCTGGGTTTTTCCGAGCTGTTTTTGTTCATTTGTTTGTTTTCGGGTTTTTACCTTTTTTCCACTGTAAGGATTCTTTGGTTGGATTTCTAAATAAATCTTCTCTATATTATCTCCTCTGCATCTGCATCCTCCTTCAAACAGATCATGACCGATATAGAGGAAAATATGTTGATGGTGTGTGTTGGGCAAAATTAAGCAAATAGCTAATTTGAATAGATCATTCACTCTGTTTCTCAACTATCATTGGTTAATTGCTATCAGATGATCTTTAGGACACAAATTCTGCATTTTTTTCAAATTAGTGAAAAGGTGCCATAAGTTGGTTGTAAGGTGTGATTGTTTAGTGCAGATATTTTAGTCCATTGAGTGTCTTGCAGTTGCAAGTGAAGAAGGTGTAATTTATAGAGTCAGTAGAGAAAGAAATACGTGCAACTGGTATATTGCGATGTATACTGCTTGTGCTTAGGCACAATTAGCAATAAAAACATAATTCTGCATAATGGCTTCTTCAAAACTGAAAAGGTTAACATCTATATAACTACCTGAAAATGACTGAAATATAGCATATAATACGGAAGTAAAACTTTAAAGCTGAATTTTCAAAAAATATGCGTTTTTTAACAATTGACAATCTGTTATGCAAACACCCAAAATGTTAAGCTATATAGCAAAGTAATAGCTCATTTTGTTTGTAGTTATATTAACTACATCAATATGCTGTTAACTCAATTCCCTACATATGGTACCTTTTTCAGAAAAAAAAAGACATTGGTGTCAGGACTGAAGACTCAGAGGATGCAGATGCGGTTAAGTAGAATAGGTTTATTAGTGTTTTTACACAGAAGTGCAGAGCATGTCAGAGCATGAACTAGAACTTGATCCTCTTGATAATCTCTTGGACATGAGCGAGAACTTGATCACATCAAAACACTGGCTTAGCGCACATGAACACATCCGAGCATGAACTTGAACTTGATCACCTATGAGTATGAAGGCACGATAAACCGAGTCTTAGCTGGCAGGAGACAAGAAGAGTCCCGTACAGGTGTAAGAAATACAGAAAACAGAGTCCACCAGAGTCATTAGATAGAACCATCCATTAAGCAAATATGAATCCAATCTCCTGGGAAGGGTGCCAAAAGCACTCACGAAGGAAGACCAGTCAGTAATCTTAGGGATTCCTAAATACACAGGTGGGAGGGAGGTGTCGAAGCGAGATCCGAAATAACCTGAAATGGATCAGATAGAAGGCAGAGTAATGTGACACACCGGAAGATATGTACATTGCTTCCCAAGGCGTGTTAGTCTGAGCCTCGCTTATAAAGTCCTCCAGGTGAGCACTCTAATGACATTCAGGTGATCCTGATTAATACTCCGGGGAGCTGGTGCGCAGGCGCGTCCCTGCCATCTTGCTTGTAGTTTGCTGACTGTAGTTTTGATTGCGCGAACTATGCTCGGCGCTCATGCTAGTCCTTACTAGAAAAAATTTTTCTAGTCCTTACTAGAAAAATAAGATTTGAGCACATCACCCCTTATTTCTTCTTTCTTATCTTATTTGTACTTATAGAGATGGAGAGCCAACATTTATCTTATTGGCTCTCAATCAAATTTAGGTTGATTATAAAATACTACTTCTGACCTATAAAGCATTGAATGGTCTCGCGCCACAGTACCTGAGCGAACTTCTGGTCCCTTATGATCCGCCACACTTACTTAGATCAAAAGGTGCAGTTTCTTTGTTGGTACCTCAAATACAAAAGACTACAGCAGGAGGCAGATCTTTCTCTTATAAAGCCCCACAATTATGGAACAGCCTTCCAATTTGCGTTCGGGAATCAGACAGTCTCAATATTTAAGTCTAGGCTAAAAACGCATTTGTTTAGTCAAGCCTTTTGGTAATAGCTTTTTATTAGGTAAAGGAGCAGATCTGGAGGGTTCTCAGACATGGACATGTTTGGATGCTGTCATCCCCCCACTCTCATGCGTTCACTCAGGTTTGTTGACGGTGGAGTGGCTGGCAGCTTTATATCCCAGGGCTCCCTCATGTCTGTGCTACCTTCTGGTTCTCCCTTTTAGTTATGCTGTCATAGCTAGCTTTGCCGGAGTTCCTGCTTGCACTCAGCACACAATATACACTGGTCTTAACCATTAAATGACAATGGGTATACCTAACAACCTGTTTCTCTCTCTCTCTCTCTCTCTCTCTCTCTCTCTCTCTCTCTCTCTCTCTCTCTCTCTGTTGAGCTGCACACGCTACCTGAGATACCAGTGATGCTGACCCAGCTGGTGTTCTGGACCTGTCTGATCCATCCTGATGTCCTTCTTCTGGTCGGAGTCATCATCACTGACATACACTCACTTCTTTTGAGGATGGTCTCATGTGAACAGCCTTAATATTCTTCTAGACCACGAAGATGATGCTGACATGAACATTTCTGCTACAATGGCTTAGGACTTAAATTACCACAAATAGTCTTGCGCTCAAACCTCCATCAGTCAGTTGAAAATTAGTTTATATTATAGTGTATTATGTTCTACCCAATGAAGTTTTTTTTTTTTTTTTTTTTTTTTTTTTTTTTTTAAACCATGCACACAGCTTCACACACACACACACATGCAGACACATACAATCTCTCAGGAGTTGCTGTAACCATATCTTTTCTCTTCAGTCAGACTGTTCTCTTTGTCTAGCTGCTGAAACTCGAGATCCTCAAAATGGTTCATCTGTCTCCAACATCTGTGTCCTGAGATGACATGCACATACATGCACATACTAAACTCAATAACTCAGGTCCTGAGTCATTCACATATAATATTGTTTATTTTCTTGTTAAGTATTGAGCAATGTCTTACACTTGTTCAGCTACACATAGTATAAAGCACATCACAGTAAAGGCCACAGACACAACACAAGCTAAATCATCTACACCGCGTTCCAAATTATTATGCAAATGACATTTTTCTCTAATTTTCCTAAATAGTCAATGCAAGTGACACTCAGCATAATTTGAGTCATCAACCATTAGAGTATAATTTGAATGTTACTAAACATACCTCCCAATGATGAGTGTTTTTCAAAAATAAAAAACTTAAAATGCACAGGTCCTAATTATTATGCACAACAGTTTCAAAACATTTTATAGGTTGTACAGAACTTGAAATGGTCATTTGTTGTATTTACAGCATTAGGAGGTCATATTTACTGAAATCAAAAGCTATTTCAATCAAAAAAGATCTTAACAGGTCAAATTATATATTAATATAGGACCCCTTATTTGATAGGAGCTTCACAATTCTTGCATCCATTGAACTTGAGTTTTTGGAGAGTTTCTGCTTGAATTTCTTTGCAGGATGTCAGAATAGCCTCCCAGAGCTGCTGTTTGGATATGAACTGTCTCCTACCCTCATAGATCTTTTGCTTGAGGATGCTCCAAAGGTTCTCAGTAGGATAGAGGTTAGGGGAGGATGGGGGGCACAACAATGAGTTTCTCTTCCTTTATGCCAATAGCAGCCAATGATGCAGAGGTATTCCTTGCAGTATGAGAAGGTGCATTGACGTATGAATATGATTTTGTTACGGAAAGCATCGTTCTTCTTTTTGTACCATGGTAGAAAGTGGTCAGTCAGAAACTCCACATACTTTTCAGAGGTCATTTTCACACCTTCTGGGACCCTAAAGGGGCCAACCAGCTCTCTCCCCATGATTTCGGCCCAAAACATGACTCCACCACCTCCTTGCTGACGTCACAGCCTTGTTGGGACATGGTGGCCGTCCACCACTCCAGGGTTGCATGGCACTCATCAGTGAACAAGACTGTTTGAAAATTAGTCTTCATGTAGTTATGGGCCCACTGCAGCCATTTCTGCTTGTGAGCATTGGTTAGGGGTGGCCGAATAGAAGGTTTATACATAACTGCAAGCCTCTGGATGATACCTGATGTTTGTGGGACTCCAGAGGCACCAGCAGCTACAAATACCTGTTTGCTGCTTTGTAATGGCATTTTAGCAGCTGCTCTCTTAATCCTACTGTATGTATTTGTCTGGCAGAAACCTTCCTCATTGTGCCTTTATCTGCACGAACCCATGTGTGCTCTGACTCGGCCACAAATCTCTTAACAGTATGATGATCATTGTTACATCTAGGGTATTTTAATAGTGTAAATGGAGAAAGATGCACAACCAAACACGGTGAACAGGTGAACAAAAAGGTGAAGGAGATCTATACAACAGAAATATATTTATATATAATATGAAAATGAATGAATCTAACCTGACCCAACCTGCTGGAAGGAAGACAAAATGAGCAACATTATGTATGTGCATATATATCTATATACAGGTTTCACTGATTACCTAAATAATCAGTACTCCTAAAGCACTAAGCATAAAGTAACCAAGCACAAAACAACCCCTCTCCCTCGAGTGCTGCGGGTACAGTCTTTAAAGGGCCCGAAGGTGAGACATCAGGAGTGATCGTCCAATGGCATACATGGCTAGTGATCGGCCAATCATCAAAGGCAGGAGGCGGGACCACCAGTGTGATTGTCCAATGGTGGACGGCGCTGACGACTGGCCAATCCTCGGAGGCAGGAAGCGGGACTTCCCAAGGGAGCTGAGACGGGTTGGTCACAGGAAAGGTGAGGAGAAAGAGAGAGAGAGAGAGAGAGAATCAAACAAGTATCTTGCGTGTCTCTGCACGTAACAATCATGCTTAAGTATTTGTGAAATATCTAAGGTTTTCATACCTTGTCCAAGACATTCAACTATTTCATGTTTTTCGGCAGCAGAGAGATCCTTTTTCTTTCCCATAATGCTTGAAAATGGTGGTCTGCTTAATAATGTGGAACGTCCTTCTTCAGTAGTTTTTCCTTTAAGTGGGCTCACCTGGCAAACTAATTATCACAGGTGTCCGAGATTGATTTCAGTGATCCTAAGAGCCCTGAGACACACAACCATCCATGAGTTTAATTGAAAAATAAAATATTTAATCTTTATGACACTTAAATACAATTTGCATAATAATTTGGAACATGGTGTAGACGAGCCCAAAGTGAATAAAGCAGACTGCATTAAGGAGAGAAGAGCCCAGGAGACAAGTTCTGGGTACAAGTCCATTTTAAAAGTTCAGAGAGCAGAGGAAAAGTTAGAGTGAGAGGCCCACAGATGTCTGACTTACCCTGGCAAGCTGACTCTGAAGCTGTTCCTTCAGGGCTGTTCAGCTGGCTATTCCACTCCAAGACCAGCTCTGCTAACTTTTCTGCTTTATAACTTTCTCAGTCTCTAACAGTGCCTTGTCCTGTTAAAGCAACCATAACCACATGGGCAGGCATACATAAACACATAAAAGACAATTATAGAAGGAATAGAAAGAAAGTCCAAGGCTGAGTTAGTGAAATAGAAAAGGAAAATTAAAAGGTACAAGCAGCTGCACAGTTCGCATATTTAAACATAGCTTCAATGTAGGGTTACTAAAATTTGCAAAAGGTAAGTCTCTTTAAATACAGTCCCCTTCTGTAAGTATTAGAACATCAAGACCAATTATTTTTTTTATGCACTGGGAATCTACTTATATACGTGTCTGTGTGTTTGCAGGGGACCAGTGAAGAGAGAGAGAACTTTTGAACTAGCAGAGTCATGTGTGTGTCTGTCTGCCTGTTTGTGTTAGAGTGAGACTGCAAAGCATCAATGTGTCTGAAAAGTGTGAGTTAAAAAGTGAACAAATGCACCTGTGAGCTGTCTCAATCCTATCTAAGATTCCTCATTTCCCCTGCAAACCATTAAATTGTCACAAGCTTAAAAAGTGCCACTTATACTTAAAAACCACACTGACAGATGTTTCTTGTTGCCCATGTGTGTCTGGTAGATTAACTGTTTACACAGGTAATAGTTCTAAATATCTACTCTCGCTTTGACGCCTATGTCTAATCAGCACCTTGATATGCCACACATGTGAGGTGGGATGGATTATCTCTGCAAAGGAGAAGTGCTCACTAACACAGATTTAGACAGATTTGTGAACAATATTTGAGAGTAATAGGTCTTTTGTGTATGTAGAAAATGTTTCAGATCTTTGAGTTCAGCTCATGCAAAATGGGAGCAAAACCAAAAGTGTTGCATTTATATTTTTGTGCAGTATACATTTTAACTTAACTAAGGAAGAACAGGGTAGACTGCCTGTCTTGTGTGAGATCATATGGTGCATTCTTGCCTTTCCTTGAACATGATCTCACTGCTAGCTAACATAGTCCTTCAAGCAATGCCCGTTCTCGGGTGGAACGACACAACATTGCTGGTGGAGTTCCAGGTAAGTCCAGTGTCCCAGGAACAGAACTCTGTTGAGTCACCTGGTCAACAAGAGGTGGTGGTTCCATACCTGACTGACCGACTGATGTTTCAGGCTCTTCATCCTGGCTGTCAGCCTCATGGGCTTCTGAGCCAATCATGCGTTGGCCATTACCCAGGATCATGGTGTAGGAGAGGATGAGTCCACCGTAGCAGGCACCCATTTCGGTCCCAGGCCATAGTTCTTTCCGTACACAGCATCTCCAGAACTGAACCTCCTCAACCGAACTGTTTTGTCATGGTTTTCTTTCTGTTTCATCGGTTTGTGTTCTATCTTGGACTTTATATCTGATTTCAACAGATAGAAAGTGGATCTCAGCCTTCTCTTCATCAGCATTTCTGCTGGTGATAACCCTGTTGTTGCCTGTGGTGTGATGCGGTAGCTGAATAAGAATCTGGAAACTTGTGCCTCAATGCTACCTCCTTTCATTTTCTTCACCCCCTCCTTGAAGGTCTGCACTGCACATTCTGCCAACCCGTTTGAGGATGAATGAAACGATGTAACATGCTGAATCCCGTTTTGTACCATAAACTTGTGGAAGTCTGAGCAATGTGGATGCGTGATCACGGCTTTTCCGGCCACTCCCATGGGTGCAGTGGTGCATATGGTGGGGTTTTCCTGTTCTGTTGGAATTCTTAGCACATGCTCACCTCTCTCTCTCTTTCCTGGTCTATCCGTGGCCACCACATGTAAGACATGGCCAGGGCTTTCATGTGCGATATGCCTGAATGTTTGATGGAGTGCCTTCAGGAAGGCAAAACACCCTTGTTGAGGAATCACTGTTCGCACTCCCCAGAGGATACACCCATCCTGTACACTCAACTCTGGGTGACTACTGTAGTATTGCATGAGCTTGGGGTCTTTAACCTCTGGTCATCCACTGAGGATATAATTACATTCTTTAGACAATGTGGCATTTCTTGTCCACTTCCAGACCTGTGATGTGTTGAGTGGTATATTGTCCATAAGTTCCAACATTAGCACTCGTTCAGGCCTCTCTTTCTCCTTCTGCACTGTCAGAACCAGAAATCTGCTGCATTGATGTGAACTTCCCAGGTTTGCAAATTATCTTGTACTCGTATGCTCTGAGCAAAATGGACCATCTCTGGATTCTGGGTGAGACCATTTGTGGTACTGCTTTCGTTTCATGAAACTGTGTGATAAAAGGTTTATGATCTGTTGTGATTGAAAACTTGCGCCCATATAAGTACTTGTGGAACCTCTGTATTCCAAAAATGACAGCTAGGCCTTCCTTGTCTAACTGAGAATAATGTTTTTCTGAGGAACTAAGAGTTCTTGACATAAATCCCAGAGGTCTTTCAGTCCCATCAGGAATCCTGTGTGATAGCAGAGCACCCACCCCATAGGGAGATGCATCACATGCCAAAATTAGTTCTCTGTCTACTGAATAATGAACTAGCACACTGGCTGACTGGAGGAGTTCTTTTGACTTGCCGAATGCCTCCCCTTGCTTGTTTGTCCACACCAATTTCTCATCTTTTCTTAGTAGCTGGTACATTGGGGCAAGCAGTGTGGACAGGTTGGGAAGGAAATGGTTATAATAGTTAAGGAGACCACTTTGACCTTTTCAAGCATAACCTGGCCTCCTCCAAGCGTCCCAACTCCTCATAAGTTTTTAAGGTGATCCCGAACATTTACACCAGTCATCAGAATGGCGTCCAGATACACAGCCACCATGGGTATGCCCTGCAGTAGATTTTCCAAAGTTCTTTGAAACACGGCACGAGCGGAGGACACTCCAAAAGATGGGCGGTTGTATGTGAAGAGATCTTTGTGTGTTCACTGTAAGGTACTTCTTTGAGTCCTCATCCACAAAAATCTGTGCATATACATGGCTCATGTCTAATTTAGAAAACTATTGCCCACCAGCCAACGATGCAATGAAAGAACAAAATGCTTTGGCTACTTGCCACCAACTGCAAAATACCACATTTGTATGCCATAATTACAGTACTGTGCAAGCTTCCTAAGTTGAGCTTTATACTCTGCTACAGACACATTCGGCTTTCTCACACGTGAGTCAAATCTAAAATGCTGGGCACGAGCACACTGGGCCCGTGGATTAACATGGTCTTTTAGCAATGTCACTACTTCCTCAAAAGAGCGATCTCCCAGTTTGTCCGGAGTCACTAAATTTCGCCCACCACGCTAATGAGAATGGACTTTTGTTTATTTGGGTCCTCAATTCCATTTGCCAAAAAAAGGTGCTGTAAGATTTCTACATACTCTTCCCAACTTTGCATGTTGTGGTCACTGCCATCTTCTATCTGTTCGCTTGGCTTGGCTAGCTGGCTCTTTTTTTTTTTTTTTTTTTTAATTCAATGTTACGGGAAACAAAAGTGGGTTATCTCTGACCAACTTGTCTGAAATTCGTCTTCCGCCTGGAGACCTTGTCGCCAATATGTAGTATCTTAACTACACAAACTGACACACACTTGTGGGTCTATTTTAGACTTTGCTTTATATTTATTCGCACCAAGATATTTCTTCTCATGAGGAAACTTGTGTAGAATATTGGACTGTTTTATACAGAGCTGTACTTTCCCAGCCAACTACTGCAAACTACAGAAAGAATATAGAACTGCTCATTGCATTATTGTTTCACTCAGTTTTTAAAGAGTAAACAAGAGATACTGTGATGAAATAATCAAAATAGTACATATTTATTACCTACAGTCGAATGGTCTTAATTGGGTGTGTCAACCTGCCTCTCTTTTAGCTTGCATTCAAACACCTCTGACTCACAGCTGCACAATCACATCATTGGCTAAAGCTCTTTTATAGATTCACAGAAGCATAAGCCTTGGTGACTGAGTCTATTGTTTGTCTGCTACTCCCCTTTCAAGTGAACTTGGAATTTTCAAACAGCATTTTCTATTCAGTTTACTCAGAGGACAGGGTCAGATTACATTCAATTGAGAAAAGCTTTCTGATAACCCTTCTTCTCCCTCTAACTTTCTATTTTCACCAACAATCTGATTTCAAATATGCAGCTGTCCAGTACATTCAATAAGAGTGTGTCACACACACTCTTTGAGATTTACACTCTCTTATTGATACTTTCCTATGGTCAAAGCAAGATTCCAGGTAAGATTTTTGTTCTCTCCTTTTTCCTGTTTGCAAACATAAGTACTGTCCTGTACAATGTTGTGCACTTGTAACATCAAACAATGAATTCTATTTTTTATGAGGTAGTTTTATTTCAATAATTCAACAATTCAATAATCATATGTATGAATGACAAATGTAAAATGGGTCATTTGGCTTTTTTGTTCTTAAGTTTTATTTCTGGGTCATTTGTATGTCTGAAAATGTACCTTTGACAATAACAGCTCTGCACTGCTTACCATCATATACAAGTATACCGAAAATGAATAAGGCTCTTAAAATTAACTGTTGCAAATTAATTATATCTCCTAGTATAAAAGTTCAATTAAGGATCTGCAGCAAAGTTGGTTGTTAAATGCTGCTAATGAAGTTATAAAGTTCAGTGCTAAGACTTTGAGTGACATCTGGCAACAATGTGTTTTCCATTCTAATAAATAGGCCAGTTAATGTCATATGCCAGTTAATTGTCTTATATGTGAAACGTTATTCTTAAAAGTCTTTCTGTGGACTGCCATATGCTGTACTCTAAATGCTTTCAGGCAATGATTTTTGACTGCATATAATTAAGTTACCATGAAATTAAATTAGCTACAGTACATGCAACCCAATATCCATAAACAGGTTTGGGGAGTAACGAAATATATGGAACATGTATGCAATTAGAATACAAAAAAAGGTAACAATTTTCAGATATAGTTACAGAAAAAAGCCATAATCAGATTACAGATACATTTAGAAATCAAGGAGATTATTTACAGGATAAAGTAAAAGTTTTGTTATGTTTTGTTAGGTCGCAAGTATTTGATTTAATTAGCTTAAAAAATGTAAAAGGTAAACTAGTCTATTTTTCCAACCCGGCAGTGCTGATAAACGATTGTATATACTTATCATATGCAGTGGTGCTTGAACGTTTGTGAACCCTTTAGAATTGTCTATTTCTGCTTAAATATGACCTGAAATATCAGTTTCACACAAGTCCTCAAAGTAGATAGAGAACCCAGTTAAATAAATGAGACAAAAATAATTCTCTTGGTCATTTATTAATTGACAAAAATGATCCAATATTACATATGTTAGTGGCAAAAGTATTTACACCTTTAATTTCAGTACCTGGTGTGACTGCCTTTTGCAGCAATAACTGTAACGAAAGTCAAAACCAAAAAGAGTTGACTGTAAATGTTTGCTGAAGATTCTACACCCTGAAAATGGTTCATCTCCCATGCACACAGCAAACAATTCTGTTAATATTATTAATTATAATTGCAGTCATTTGCACTATGAAGGTTCTATTTGACAATGTAGGTTAGCCAATTTGTCAACAAATTTATATACAGTTTTCCAATGCCACATTTATTCTCACATGTAAATTTGGAAAAACACTTCAGGTATTAATCTCACTACACAGTGGGGGAAATAATTATATGAGCCCCTTCTGATTTTGTAACTTTGCCCACTTGCACAGAAATGGACAGTCTTTAATTTTTATGGCAGTTTCATTTTAAGGGGGAGAGACAGAATATCAAAAATCTAGAAAAAACACACTACATAAAAGTTATAAATTGATTTGCATTCAAGTAAGTATTTGATCCCCTACAACCCAGCCTGAATTCTGGCTCCCACAGGTTGGGTGTGGCAAACAGATACACCTGATCTCATTCCAGAAAAAATTTTGTGTTACCAGGATACATCTGTCTTGCCAAAACGGCAATCTGGTTGTTGTCTCTAGGGTTTTTGAAAAGTATTAGATAATTCGTGTTTAAACTAATTGTCCTGCTAGATTTCCCCTGAAAAAATA
>JAOVYU010000011.1:10359042-10370701 GCA_025674565.1 Synodontis membranacea | reverse complement strand
TTGCAAATCATGTCTCTGCATTAATTACTGATAGAACCATTTGGTGGGGGTGGTCATCCCGGTGTAATAGCCGGGGGCTACACTTGTGGGTATATCCTTGGGTGAGAGGCCATTTTTACTCGACCCGTGCGGTATGCGGCATCTCCACCCGGTTACCAGAGACGGCGAGAATGAACCGGGCTGGGTAAGGCAGTCTGGAAAACTCGCTCACTGTGTCCACAGCGCATCAGCAAAATAGTAGAACCAGTGTCCACGAGAGCCGTAATAATGTCGTCCCGAATACAGTTCACATAATTCCAGCACAACTGCCCAACGTTCCGAACGGAAATCACATCCACTGGTTGGGGAAACAAAAAAGGATGCAGGAGGTGGCTTCGTTTCAGCGCCTACCAGAGTTAGTTCAGTGGCTGTTGGGGTACGCCGTCCACTGGCTGGAGTACGCTGCAATGTAGTCTCAGGCGCTTGTTTGTTGCTTAACCACGGCCCTTCGGCTAAGATCTCCTACCGAGTGCCGCTGATTTGTGGGCAGTCACTCGGCTCTTTCGCCACGTGGTTCAGCGCGCTCCGCATCTCGAAGCGCCTCAGTCAGGGAAAACGGTGCTGCTAACCTGGTATGCTCGTGGGGCTGCGGCGGTCGGAGCCCGCGAATGAATGTGTGTCGAGCTTGCTCTTCCTGTACAGCGTCGTCGAACTCTGGACAATCCCGGCGCACGAGGCACCTTAGGTCCATGGCGAACACGCCTAGTTGCTCATCAGCATGCCTCACACGGACCACCAAACCGGAAATGGAGCGCCTCTCATAGTTTCACGTAGTCCCTCTGCTCACGGGGCGCTTCTCCGACGGCGGTTTCTGTAGGGAACCAGCCCGAGTCTGCGGCGGCTAGCTTCACTTGCGCGGGGTATGTGTTGAGTGTTCCGGCACCGTCGTAGGTGGGTAGCTCGCTTCGCCGGCTGTCTGCACACGGAGTTATTGTTTGGGCTTTGTGACGAATCCGCGTCGAAATCCGCTCCGAGGTCCAGTGCCGGAATTTGCATATCGCCGCTCCGCTTCAGTTGCCCTGCTCTGCTCAGCTCATGCTGGCTCCGTCAGGCAGATGCTCTGATACCTGACGGCCGTGTTGGATGTCTCACAGGCCCACGGTAGTGCGCTCGAACCCGTAGATCTCCATCTCCACTTCTGGCACCAGTGTAGCATTTTTACTACTGGCAGGAACTTGCAGATACAAGTGAGCTTGATTGCTGCCCAATGCAAATGGCTGGGAGAAGTTTATTCACCACACAGACATCAGTACAGCATGGGAAGCAGCTTCACCCCGAAACCCACACACCCAAATCAGCTATGAGCTGATCTGGAGCATAGGTGTTAGCAATTAAGCTAGAGCATAACCCAAAAACCCCCGAACACGGCCGAAGCCACTAACTATCCATAACTTCCCGAACATGGTGAACACAAGCCCCACCCCAAACACATAGAACCCCATGTTAAAGTGCCGCAGGGCATGCCGGCTGTGAGCCACCGCCCGCCTACGTAACTATATATATATATATATATACACTTCTCTACCTTTAGTCGATGTGTCCACAAGGAGCTCTTCACTCTCTCTCTCTCTCTCTTTCTCTTACTCTCTATCTTTTCTCATGCACACAAATGCACAATGTGGAAGAAACAAGGGGAGAGATCAGTAGAGAGTAGTGTTGTAGTCAAGACCACCTTATCCGAGACCAAGACCTGACCAAGACAAGAGGGGGTCAAGACCGAGACAAGACCAAGACTCTGAGGGGCCTAGACCGAGTCGAGACCGAGACCAGGGCTGGTCGAGACTGGACCAATGCGCGTTTTACACCGCATGACTCATAATACTAGCTATCACAACTTAAACCTATCTTACCTTTCTTTGTGCTTCCTTTCTATGTGACGGTAAAAGTTTGACATTGTCCCAGTCGCCTCCTGTATCGCTGTACAGTTGACCCTTGTTTATCGTGGTTAATCCGTTCCAGACTCTACTGCGATGAGTGAATTTCCAAGAAGTAGTGTTCTTTATTTATAAATGAAATGTTTTTGTAGTTAGAGAATAGAAATCCTGTTTACAACCTTGTAAATATGGTTTTTTAACATTATTAGAGCCCTCTAGACATGAAATAACACCCTTTGGTCACCGTTACACTCATATTGCCCAATATATTAGACAAAATAAGAGAAAATAAGACATATTAGCCATTACAAATATCATATTATTATTATTATTGTACATTTAATTACACACACACACAGTTCTTGCACACAACCACTAACCTATGCAAATAGGGCAACTTGTTCGACGATGATGTGCGGCTGAAGAACATTGTGATAGGCAGTTGCTGGTGCTGTCTTTTTATATGCGTGAGGAGGCTTTTGTAGGGTTCCATCGCTCCATCATGTGCATTCTGGAACCACAATGCACGCATCATTTACCCATAGGCCTACAGTCCATACATACAGTAATTTTAATTGTAATACAGGGGTGTATAATTGACTCAGACAACCGAGCACGCGCTGTATCATTTTCACTGTCTCAATCAACCTTTTAATGAAAATACTGTATTTGAAAAAAACCAGTGGCGAGGGACGACTGTATTGCAGAATTTACACACTGCTGTGTGTTTTTGTTTCCCTGTTGATTTACATGTGAATTCTTTGTGGGATTGATATCCAAATTTGATTATAGACTATTTTGCTGACATCTCCCAGACAACCACGGCTTCACCTGTGTTCTTGGAAAGTGTGTGTGAAGGGGGTGGGTCGGGTAACCGCAGTCGGCACTAACATCATTGGTTGCACTTGAAGTAAGAAGTTATCCAATCCGACATGAAACAGCTCATTAATAATAATATTCTTTGAGCCATGGTCTCGGCTGGTCTTGAAAAAAATTCTGAGTCCTCTTTGTCCGAGTCCATGACAAGACCGAGTACAAATGTGGCCGAGTCCAAGACCTTCAAAGACCGATCTCGAGTACTACAACACTAGTAGAGAGAAAGAATATCCTATAGTTAGCAGAGAAAGAGGATAAAGAAAAAGAAAAAAGTAAGGTAAGGATTAACATAAAGAGAAAGCAATAGTGAGGGATGTGCCATGTGTGTCAGAGGTGCTAAATCCTCCAGATCATCATTAGATCTTAAATAGAATAAACATTATGGTATTATATAATGAATAAACTTCATAACTTATCTATTTTTTTTATTATTACTATTGTAGGAATCAAACAGAGCCAAAATCAAACAGAGCCTCTGTGATGTTCTCAATATTTTGACAATGCAGCTAATTGAGAGACAGTTCCTCATTATTCTACATACAAAGGGGTGATGCTATTTATCTAAGGATGGTTTACGATGGAAGAGACCATCACCTCGGCGCCAGCAGACATCTGGTCCCAAGATATACATCATCAGCAACCTTTGGGTTAAACGCAGATTAACCCCAGGAGGGACCACGGAGTTCGTGAACCCCCTAAAACAAGGACTCACTAACAAACTCCGGAACTGGGAAAGGGTGTTCAATACATCCTAATAAATGGATCACCAAGTAAAGCACATATTCTCTCTCTCACACAAACACACTCACACACACACACACACACACACAATCTTATCTGATCTCACACATTCCACCACATGCTCATAAAACCCCCTTCTCAGCAGACAACAGGCATGCATTTTGGTTAAAAGCAAGACCTAATAATGCGGTCTGTATAATGTTGTTATAGTTCATTGTATGTTCTTCCACAACTATAATGAGCATTTATTAACTACCGGAAGTCTTGTTATGTTAATTCTGAGGCATTAATTGTAATCTAGACCTAAGAGAGAGATATAAGTCTCAGATTGTTGTCTGTAAGGTGGGCATGTTTAGTCTTATTTTGATGGCAAAGTTTCACTGTTGATGTATCTGATGTTCATTTCATGAAGAAATGTATGAAAGTAAAGTTACATGTGATTTATTAGTCATGTATAAAACCAGCACAGGGATGAGTCATAAATCAAAGGCACATGAGGATCGTTCCAAGACAAAGGAACTATTTGTCCTCGCCTAAAACATGTTATAATGGCATGGTAACGACAATACAAATATGTTTATATGTCTCCCCTACAGTTTGCTAAAGGCACAGGTATCATGACATTAATTCCTGTGAATGTGTCTCGGGTCATATTAATTGAACAATCATACATCTACAAATAAGGTCTAAATTTGCCAACACCGACCGACACAATTGTCATGTCAGACATGAAATTGAAGCTCTCAATATAGCGGACAAATTTCCAAGAATGATTGTTTAATCTTGGACCGTTTGAGTGACTTGGAACTTTATTCAAAATGCAAAAGTTTCCAACTCTCATAAATCACATCCCCCAGGATGCAGCACATGGAAAACCCAACTTCAAAATTAACAAGCACCCAAACTCATTATAATAAAACCTGGACCCGTAGCAAACTTGAAGCACAAACGAGAAAACTGGGAGCACAAAGAGTGAAGAGAAGTTCGGCAAGAGGTATGACGGAGAGGCCCAACAAAGACACTCGACCGAGAGGGTCGAGGGGTGATTCGACCAAAATAGACGGAAAGAAAAGATTCGACCAAGAGGGTTGAAAAAAGCTCCATCAGGAGATGAGTGACCTCTTCACTTTGCTTCACTTTTCTGGAAACCAAGATCAGCTCTACTAGATCTTACATCACAGCTGGACCGCGTCCAACATCAGCAGCGCTGACAGCGCAGAACACGTAACAACCCCTTTCATTTGATAATCTGGTGCAAGTGTTTATCATGCTTTCTTCCCTACTTTTTAGTGAATTATCTGGGTTGTTTTCTGTTGCTATGCTTTACTCGCTGAACCTGACTAGTTGGAATTGTGTTAAGTAATCCTGATGTTAATCAGAAACATCGTGTCTATCCCCGTCACTATCCACATTACATTACTCAAATCACATTGATATTTGTTGTTCATTTCATGTTTTATTTCTGTCTTGTGTTGTAGTTGATAAATGTTGTCCTTTCCCTGGTCATTCAATTGTTCATATCTAGGTCACTTCTTGGTTCACTCTCGCACCTTGAGCGCATTTCCCTCGAAGCTAATCGAGACTCTTTTACGGCGCCACAAAAAGGAGTTTTGGTACAGTTTCATCACCAACTTATCCGTAGCTATCCTTGCTGGACGAAGCGGCTAACCTAAGTTGGGAAAAAAATTCAGCTATTTATAAATTAACTTAACAAATTAATGAAAACAATGAGGATGAACGAAAAAACCTACACTATGTTTTATTGCTGTTTATTATGATCTGCTTGTTATTCTTGGTAACTAAAGGCTTTCCCTAAATGTGTCTTTCCAGGTTTAAACACATGATGTAAATGAAATTAACAAAATTATTTCTCATTACAGTTCGGATCCAGATGGAAAAGATTATTATTATTGAAGAAAAGGTAATTTGTGTGGCAAAAATGCAACACATGTATGTTCCATCTGCAATTGCTCTTCTTTATGGTGCCTGCTAGATGGCCTGGACAAAAAGCCACTCTCAGGGTTACTCTCCTTATGTCCACTCATGCTCCCTCAGGTTAAAGTTTTACAGATTTAATTTACGTGTCCACAAGGATCTCTTCTCTCTCTCTCTCTCTCTCTCTCTCTCTCTCTCTCTCTCTCTCTCTCTCTCTCTTCTCATGCACACAAATGCACAATGTGGAAGAAACAAGGGGAAAGATCAGTAGGGAGAAAGGATATCCTATAGTTAGCAGAGAAAGAGGATAAAGAAGAAGAAAAAATAAGGTAAAGATTAACATAAAGAGAAAGCAATAGTAAGGGAAAGTAATAAGAAACAAAGGCAGAGGAGAGTGATGTCTTGAATGCAGTGTGCATGAATTTCACTGCCATGATGCTTTTAAAGCCACCTGCAGCTGTTCTGATATTTTTCAGGATATCTATTTCAATAACAAGTCCTCTTAAAGGTAAGACATACAACCTCACACTTATAAATTGAAATATTTTGCTGAAATAAGCCATTTCCTCTACTTCAAAAATCTAAATAAGTCTGCATTCCACTGAAAGGCAAATCTGCAAAACAGTGTTAATTTACGATGCATATACACAAACCAACCTCTTAACATCAGCAATTATATAAATGTGTCTAAAAATTACTTGTCTAGTAAGTACTTAATATTTTTTTATCATTCTTTTAAGTAAAACTTGATTTTCCTGACTCAAGTAAGCTGTCACAGACAAAATGAAGTCATGGCTCAGTGGACCAAGCACTGTAGGAAAAACCATTAGTCTTAGATTATTGCCCTGGTTGTAAAGAGACAAGCACACCCTGTTATTTATTTATCTTTGGCATAGCAGTTAAAAAAATTAAACCATGCCGATTCCAGCCATCCAGCATTCTGCATCTTGAAATATAGGTAATGTTTTTATGTAATCACTGGATTAAAAACTTATGGGAAACATACTATAATGTTTTTTTTTTATTACATACTGCTATCTATAAAAGCAGTTTAAAAGATATCATATAGTAAGTATTAGGAATACCGTCATAATAAAATTAAGTCCTTTTTTCATCAGCTGTGTCAATGACAAAAAAAATCACATTTGAGAAGCACTGAATGTGCAACAGAATATTGCTTCTAAATGCTTTGGTTAGGACATTATATAGTTATGTAAAGTCTAAAACTCCCTAAAATATATGCTTCTGCACTTTCTAGATACACAGGTGACCTGCTTGTTTCATGAAGATTGCATGTTGCCCTGCAGTTTCATGCCCACTGGTGCTGTAGTGATCCACTGGTACAAACAGCAGATCCCCGTACACAGTTACTACTACAACAAAGACCAGTTTGGCCTCCAGAACAAGCACTTCAGCGGCCGCACTTGCCTGTTTAACGTCCAGATTGCCAAGGGCAATGCATCCCTATTGTTACGCAAAGTGAAGGTGCAGGATAGAGGGCGGTATAAATGCTATACAAGCACCAGGAAAGGCAACCAGGAGACTTTTGTAAACCTAAATGTGAAAGGTTAGTTTTCTTACATTTACAAGTTTAATTTCATACTTTTACTGTAAATAAAACCAGCAACAATATTACAATATACAACTAAGGTTGCTTGTGCCACATACCATTAAACAGAAGATAAACAGCATTTCCTACGTTGTAATATCATAGAAAAAAATAAGTAATAATGATAATATTAATAATATCAAGACAAAGTAATAACTTTTATTTCTGCCCAACAGACTAAATCCTTAAACTATTACTAACCCTAACATACACAGAATGAGACATGAAGAGACAGACAGGAAGGTAGAGTTTTTAAAGTGCAGTATGTTTACTTGCAAGGCTCAGTTCAACAGTATAGAATTTGCAGACAGAAATCAGAGTCAGGGAACAGGCATAGGGTCAGGCAAACAACAATAGGCAGGACAATGCTAATTCACAGCCAGTAACATAGCAAAGGAATTACAACCAGAACACTCATACAAATAAACAGGATTGGCAATGACTGACAAGGGCACAGTACAAATTGCTTCATGAGAGTGTGTCTGTAGGTTTAAATAACCTTTGGTCATCATAAGAATAGTAAGATCTAACCAATTTGGATGGTATGGATTAAAAATATGGATTTTTAAACAAAAATAAGAAAAAATAAAAGAGCCAAAAAGTTGTGGTTAAGGTCGATGTTAGGTCAATGCATAGCATTAATTAGATGTACTTAAATCTATGTTAATTTAAGGTTCTCACAAGTATAGCAAAACCTCTGTGTGCAGGTGTGGGTATGTGTGCATGCGCATGTGCATGTGTGGTCCTTATAAAATCTCTGAGGTGGTGATGAGAAACAATTTAATAAGCCTAAATAATAGCAGGGCAATTTGAGGGTGTGAAAGTCTCAGAGTTGATGTTTGTGTCAGCCTTGTTTGAGTGCTGTAAATGCTCTTGGAAATTGGAGTCCACCACTGGATGTCCGGTGTGTGTCAGAGGTGCTAAATCCTCAGATCATCGTCAGATCTTAAATAGAAAAAAACATTATGGTCTTACAGAACTTCATAACTTATCTATTTTTTTTTTTTATTATTACTATTATGTTTTATTTCTGTTTATTGTGACGCTGGTTAATCTTGGTAAATAAAGGCTTTCCCTAAATGTGTCTTCCCAGGTTTAAACACGTGATGTACAGTAAATTAAATTAAACAAAATTATTCCTCATTACAGCTCTGATCCAGATGGTAAAGATTGACATTATAGAAGAAAAGGTAATTTGTGTGGCCCAGAACATCTACCCTGCACCTCATCTTTTCTGGTCCACTGAACCTCCAACAGACCTGGGCAGTCTCCATAACCATACCCACAATACAGCTGACTCAAAAGGTTTGTTCACCATTGAAAGCACCATCAGCATTCTGGGCAACATTTCCCAGCATGCCTATTTCTGTTCAGTGGTCACCGGGGACAGGAGCCAGGTTTGGACAGCATCAGTGAAAAAGCAAGGTATTAGACATGGCAATGATAACACTTGTAAAAACATGAAAAACATTGTACTTTTTCAGTTATGACTGACCTTAACTAGCTGCAAATCTTAAATGACTCTTTTTTTTTTTTCCTCAGATAAGTTATTTGGTGAGGAGGGCAACACATTGTTTATCCCTTGCATATTACCACAGCCATACCATAACTTCACTCTCACCTGGACCTTTATCAGAACCACTGAGCCCATTATAATTTTTACTTATGATAGTCGGAACCAGAGGATCACTAACACTTTGGAAAAGAGGGGTAAAGTGAACATACAACAGGCACACATGGGAAATGGTTCTCTTACTTTACTCAACCCTGAAAGTTCTGCGCACACTGGGCTCTACACCTGCACGCTGTCAAGCTTCCAGTTGAAGCATCACGTCCACACTTGGGTCAATGTTACAGTCCAGATGACAGGTACAATATAATGCTGTTCTTTTGGATATCTTCAATGGATTATTTTTTAAAATAACAAAATGTATGGAACATATAAAAAGATGATTATTTTTAAAAGTATTTTGCTTTTAACAGGTGAAAATGAAAATTTTTGTCAGCAGTCATGGTGGGGAACTGCTGCTTCTGGATTCATATTTTTGTTAATTATATCAGTGACTCTTTCACGATGCTTCAGACACAGAGGTTAATGAAACTTCTTGTTGAATCTGTTTACATTTTGAGTTTTGAGTAAAAATAAAATCATAATGAACTAAATTATGGATAGGATAAAAAATGGAGAACTTCTGATTTACAGTGTAACATTGGTTTCAGATCAGCAGCAAATACATGTACATGCTGTGGTCAAAAGAGAGCACAACAGGAGAACCCACAACAATGGTGACCAAAACAATTTTATTTATACAATGTTCTCTCTCTCTCTCTCTCTCTCTCTCTCTATCTATCTATCTATCTATCTATCTATCTATCTATCTATCTATCTATCTATCTTTCTATCTATCTATCTATTAATTTCATTTCAATATATTTTCATTCGTATTAATTTTCATTTTCCTTCAGAATCAGCAGTCTTTGACCAGCCAGATGAACAGAGGCAGAATGGGTCCGCACTAGTTAAGTGGGTCTGCACTAGTTTAGAAAGCAGTACTGCTCAGTTACACACAACAGACACAATTGCACCATGGTTTCCAAATCCAAGGCTTGATGGACTTTTAAGATATAAAATGCCACTTTCTGGGAGTATTGTTGATATAAGTAATGTCTCAAGTCATAGTACTAGTACCTCAGTAACTGAAAATGACCATGGTCATCCACACTGACAAGTGATATATCAAGCCTACACACACCTGCAGGAACTGCACTATTTACTGATGATCCAGAAGACGACTGGTGTGAACACGTAATGAATAATGGAAGAAAATTCATTACAAGCTAAACTGACCAAGAAAGACCCCAAGCTTCCCATTTTATTATTTCTTGAATCTGGTGTTTAATTAATATGATATTGTTTAAACAATTTCTGTCCTTAATGCAGTGGTTCTCAAATGGGGTAGCATTGAGATTTTGCAAGTAGAGCATGTGTTCAGGGTCCTGTCACTGGCAAAATAAAAGTGCAGATTAAGACTTAATATTTCTGCATTGAATATACAGTATGCCTTATGTATTTGATTGACAGTTGCATAGAATTTACACTTGCACATAAGGGCTTTCGGAGGCGCTCTTGTATGAAACACACCAGAATTTACTGCTTTAATGCACAGAAGAAGAGCAATGTGTTTTCTGTGTTTCTATGTAGAAATAATATGCAGAAAATTTAGAGAACATGAAGAACACATTATTTTGAAAGAAATACAGTGCCTTGCAAAAGTATTCACCCCTATTGACATTCTCTCTATCTTGTTCCCTCACAAGCTGGAATTTAAAAGTAATTTTGGCAGGGTTGTATCTTTTAATTTACACAACACAATTACCACTTGCAAATTAATTCTTTTATTGTGAAACAGTATTTTTGCCCATATTTCATGGCAAAACTGCTCCAGCTCCTTTAAGTTGGATGGGAACCGCTTGTGTACAGCGATCTTTAAATTATACCAGAGATTCTCAATTGAATTGAGGTCTGGGCTTTGACTGGGCCATTCCAGGACATTTAACTGTTTCTCTTTAAACCACCGGAGTGTTGCTTTAGCAGTGCGTTTAGGGTCATAGTCCTGCTGGAAGAAAAACATCTGTCCCAGTCTCAAATCTCTGGAAGACTCAAACAGGTTTCCCTCAAAACATTTTCTATATTTTATATTTTTGTTAATTAAATCAGTGACTCTTTCACGAAGCTTCAGACACAGAGGTTAATAAAACTTGTTGTTGAATCTGTTTACATTTTGACTTTTGAGTAAAAATAAATTCGTAATGAACCAAATTATGGATAGGATAAAATATGAAAAGAACTTCTGATTTACAGTGTAACATTGGTTTCAGATCAGCAGCAAATACATGTACACGTCGGGGTAAAAAGAGAGCACAACAGGAGAACCTTTACCTGTTTTACCTTTTTCTTTACCTTTTTCTTTACACTTTTACCTGATTATCTTTAAACCACTGAAGTGTTGCTTTGGCACTTTGTTTAGGGTCATTGTCCTGCTGGAAGGCAAACTGTCCCAGTCTCAAATCTCTGGAAGACTCTTACAGGTTTCCCTCAAAATTTTTTCTATATTTTGCGCCATCCACCTTTCCTTCAATTCTGACCAGTTTCCCAGTCCCTGTCAATAAAAAACATCCCCACAGCATGATGCTGCCCCCACCATGTTTCACTGTGGGGATGGTGATGAGAGATGTTAGGTTTGTGCTAGATATAGCATTGTCCTTGATGGCCAAAAAAATCTATTTTAGTCTCATCTGACCTCAGCAGCTTCTTCCACATGTTTGTGGAGTCTCCAATACGCCTTTTGGTAAATTTAAAATGCTGTGCCTTATTTTTTTGGCCACTCATCAAAGAAGCCCATCTCATTGCAGTGTGTGGCTTATAGTGGTCCTATATACAGTTACTCCCATCCCTGCAGTAGAACCGCCCAGCTCCTTCAGGGTTACTTTTGGCCTCTTGGTTGCTCCTCTGATGAATGCCCTCCTTTCCCGGTCTGTGAGTTTTGGTGGACGACCCTCTCTTGGCAGGTTTGCTGTGGTGCCA
>JAOVYU010000011.1:10326348-10339251 GCA_025674565.1 Synodontis membranacea | reverse complement strand
TTATTATTATTATTATTATTATTATTATTAGTAGTAGTAGTAGTAGTAGTAGTAGTAGTAGTAGTAGTAATAGTATTAAATACTGTAGTATTATTTATGTAGTCAACATTTGTCTTCATTTTCGGGCAGATAAAAATCATGCTACATACTCTAAATAGTCAAAGTGTAAAAGACTCATATTAAAAATAAATTAAACTATGGTTGCTTATTTATTGGGAATTATTTGTAAATCATAGAGAGAAGTAGAATTTATTACATTAAATTTTATTTTTACAGTTCTGATATAGTCCGAATTTTTTTAAATGCAAATGTAAGATCTGCAGAGACAATTCATTTTCATTAAGCTAGTTTTGGGATTTAATTTTTTTTTAAAAAAGTATGTAATATAATAATCTAAATCCACATTTAAACACATCAGCATGAATGTGTTAAAATATGAATATGATACAGAGGGGAAGATGTTATTGAAGATAAGTTAAGATGTACATTTTGGAATTACATGTAACCTGTGTTTGACACTTACATTTATATGTTCTTTATAATGTGTTAAAAAAAAATCAAATCATGATGATAACATCAAAAGCAATACCTTTTGGCATAGTAAGATTAACACAATGACTCTATATTGTTGAAGCCTCATTGGTATATCTTTAAAAAGTTTTTTTTTTTTTAAAGTTTTGTTTCATTCAGTAAAGCTTTAATTCTATTATTGTCTAAGCCTAGGCCTATGTGTCTAGACCATTTATGTTAAATTTATATATACCTGGTTCTATAGTATATTTTTCAAATGCTCAGTTTTATTTTCCCATAAATATAAGTAGAAAGTTGTAAAGTACAAAGCACATTAACTCCACTAATAAGATATGAATGGTTTTCCCCAGACATCCCACAGCACCAACATTTAGACCCTCTTACAGAATGTAAATACCTGCACAGAGGATGAATATGGAATATACTGCATTTAAAGCTTGCTTTTTCTTCTTAAAATTTCTTCAGTTCCATAAAATATGAGAAAAAGTAATGTAATAGTCTTTGTTTTCTTTCTAATACCTCAGGTAAGGGAATACACTTTTGATCATCTGACGGTTGGTTTTTCTCGGAGTAAAGGCTCACTTTTTTTTTTGGCGGCTGACTCAGTGTTGCTCATATCAAGCCCACTTTATTTCTGCCTGGATTTCTTACCCTGGACAGGATAATAGCAAACTTATATATATATAGACACACACACACACACGCAGACCTTATTCAACGAAAGAATTATTGATCACTGGTTTTCCATCTATTGATCATTATATAAGAAGATATTTTATACACATTCTATTCTTACACACACACACACCATTTAAGCCTTGTTAGGCTTTGACTGTTTATCTATATTAGTAGTGTTTAAGACAGCATGTTAGGTTATTGATCTATGAAATAGCCAGGATGAACTCATCCTTTGTCTGTGTCTGTACTTAAGGTATGTACATACTTAACATAGAAGGAAAATGTGTAAATGATTCTTTAGGTCTTTCTAAAAAAAAAAAAAAAAAAATGTTATCTGTACAACTGTACAACCACAAAACATATGACCTGAATGGGTAAAACAAAGGCATATTAGTCCAGTGTAAATATTTATTTTACTTAACTGTCACAATGAGGGCATGGTGTGTATATATATATATATGTTTTAGTTTCATAATAAAGAGAATATTGCTGACGGTTTTTGAATATGTGAGATTTGATTGATTGCTTACTCTTGACTTACTAGCGAGTACCCATGTCATACCATGGCAATCTTACTTTTTTCCTCTTGTGTGTGCATGCATTTGAATGCACGTGTCTTTGGGGTGAGGGGAGAAAAGAAGGGTGGTAGTTGGTGGCTAAATCTTGTAAAAGGGTTTTCCTAATATGGGCTGTCTCTCCTGAGGCTCCTCCTCTTCCATATAAGTGGGCAGGACTCTATTCTCTTATTCAGCCAGTGATGACAAAGCTACGACTCACTTCCCCATTAATTGGCTGAAACCAGTTCTTACAGGAACTGTCGGTGATAAATGTGAGAGTTCTCAGAAATCATTCATTTCTTCCTTCTTCACAGCTAAGGGACACTCCAGGGCAGTGTGGACGCTTCTTTGTGTTATCATTTCTTAAGGACTCCCTCAATTTTTAGATTGATTACGTGTATTTTTGTGCTTCTCGATTATTAATTATTTTTTCTTCGTTCTCTTGTAAATCTGGTAAAATGTTCTATCTGGGGAATGGTTTTATATTGCTCAGTGCTCCTTCAGATAAGAGCAGAGATAGAAGAAGGTAACCTCATGGGTGAGTAAAATTGGTTACCTACTTCCCTCTTTCTTGTCTTCTCAAGCTTTATTACCTAGTTTGTCGCCTCCCTCCAGAAGAAGTCCCTTGGATCCACTCCAGCAGTGAGTATCACAACTTTATTTCTCTGTGTTCTGCTGTTCTTCCTCTTTCACTGTCTGTTAAAGCATTGTACATGCTTAATTAATTTGCTAACTGTAGCGTTGTGGTGGGTTGGTGCTGTCATTTTGGGAAAGCAATGTGTAGCAGAGTTTATTTATGCCTAGGGTTAAAAGAGATTGGTGACTGTGGCCTGTTCAGGTTCTGGCTCCTGAGGGATGCTGAGTCATGCTCAGCAGGTGGAGCTGTTAAGACTGAACTGTACACTCCCCCACGTCATTCACAACCCCCACCCTCCATCCCCTTCCCCTCAGCAAGCGAACCCTGTTGAACTCGATGCAGGCTGACCGAGACAGGAGGGGCCCCCAGGGGCTGAGAGGGTGGGGGAATTCTACTCCCAATTCCTGCCACTAACAGTCTCTCACAACTCTGTGGAAGCTGTGGAAACAAAGACGCTACACCTTTTATCTCACTGCTCTTCTAGGTCGGTTTGCTTTTCACTACTTAAATTTATTATTATTATTATTATTTTTTTTTTTTTATCCTAATCTATTTCTTTCTTGTAACTTCGTACTTCTGCTTCAAAAAGCTTTGGAGCCATTTAGTTGGAAAAAAAAAAACAACTAGTTTGTATGAGAAGTTGAGATGCCAATTTAGAAGGAAACAGGGGATGGTGAAAATATTGTACATTAAATGAGATTTTAAATTGTTCTGTTCTTTAAGTTTTATTGACATTTGTCTGTGAGTGTTCCCTCCATTGTGCGGGAGGAAATTTTTTTTCCTGTTTGTTTGAGGAGCTGGTTACCTTACTCTGTGTGTGTGTGTGTGTGTGTGTGTGTGTGTATGTGTGCGTGCGTGCGTACATGTGTGTGAGTGGCAGAAATATTTAGTGTGAGCAATCAGAAAACTTTGTGTAGATGTGTATTAATACCAAATGAGAAATAAATAGATTTATTTTCACCTAGTAGTTTCACTCACATACTATGCCTTTTTCTTTTTTAAGATTGTCTGTTTCACCTTTGTACCTCTGAAAAATATTTGACTTCTCACAGAGTTTATTGGGGCTGGAGAGGTGTAAGGTTGCTTTAGTTGCACGGTACGAGTTTTGAGAGAATGTCATCATCTTTATTTTTCAAGCAAGTGCAGGAATGTATTGACCATTAAGGCCTTCAGATTATGACATCTAGACATATTTTAGCCTTGATAAATAAATGTATATATGCATTCCATAAATTATCATCAAGTTTATTTAGAATGGTTGAACTTATTTATCTTATAAGTATATATTATATTATTAACATAGCTATCATGGTTTTTTTTTTTTGGTTTTTTTTTGTTTGTTTTTTTACTTTATTTTGCCTGTCATCTGGGTTCTGAAATGGGTTGGTGTTGAACACATTGAAACTTTAATAAGGATCACTGAAAAATAATGTAGTTTCCTGTAGTGACTGTGTGTAAGCCAGGCCAGGGCTTCACAACCAGATACAACAATATATATGTAATCATATGAACATGTATTTGTCTGAGATTGTGGATGAGTGGGTGGAAGCTCACCATTCTTGAGGAGTTCAACTTTAAGTGCATGTTTTATATCTCACTGAGGTCTTCTCTAAAATACCCATGATTAGAACTATGCAGAATACAGACCATTGATGGGCTGTCACTGCTTATATTAATAAGACTGACTGGTAGTGTCTGATGTTGTATAGCCTACTTTTTAATGTTCTTGAGAATGCTATCTTTATTTATATGTTTTTAAATACCACTGAGATCTTCTCGAAAATACTCCCTGATCAGAACTGTGCTTATATTGAAAACAGAGAACTGTTTATTGATGGGCTGTCCCTGCTTTCGTTGATGACTGATAGTATCTCTGACACTGTAACTCATTTTTGTCAGTATTATTTATTCAGAATTTTAAAAAATATATATATTATTTTAAGTATTCTTTTATGCCTGGTTATGTCATCCATAATATGGCTTAAAATTAATGCAATATTATGTCATAATGTAGTTTCTTTCTTAATGTAGTTCCTTGATGGTGCAAAAGTTTCTTGGCTTCCTTTTTTCTCTCTCTCTCTCTCTCTTTTTTTTTATTTTTTATTATTTCTTGTAAAATGTTTTCTCCCTCATCTGTGCTTTTTTGTAACACTGCCCTGGTATGCTAGCCTGGAAGCTTCAGGCACATAAAAAAAAAAAAAAAAAAATGGAACAGTGTGGGGTTTCTTTACTGTTACCTTAGCTGAACCCTGGGCTGAACTCAATGCACTGTGTTGCTGGCAGGAAGGATATGAAGAAGAGAGAGAAAGGGAGAAACAGGCAAGAGGCTAGTGCATGTTCAGATAGCAGACATGCTTGTTAGTGAATGTGAAACACATTTTGAACTGCTATAACAGAAAATATTCTGTTGCAAAATAACAAAATATGGCCTCCCACAGCCACCTCTTGCTGTTCCTGTTTGTCTATGGTAAGCATTCTTTTCTTTCCTGTCTATTTTTTCCATATGTTTGGATCAGATATTTCAGTCCATTTCTCCCTGTGTGTCAGATAGCTTATCAGACTGGTGTTGGCTGTTTCATTGCATGGCGACAACAGTCTGTAGGCTGTCTGACATTTTGGGCATTTCCATCCAAAAATACATCTCATTTGTAATCTCCCAAATTTATTTTACTGTTTTTTTTGTTTGTTTGTTTGTTTGTTTTTTCACCATGGTTCACTTCTTTGAAATGACATTTTCTGTTTAAACTGTAGGACAAGGTAGTACAGTCCAGTCCAAACTGTACAGTACTACAAGGTACTATGAGAGGGAGCGAGTGTTACATCTCTTACAAACCTAGAACACAAATCAGTGTTACTCTGTGTCTGGGTCTGCATTAATTTCTTTCTTATTTATTGCTTAATGGGAAAACCCTATATCCTGGAACCCTTAAACATTATGTGCCCTCTTAGGAGTCATTTGGCTGAAAAACTTTATGTGCACTTCCTTTCTTTATGAGGAAGAACCCTTTTTATCATTGTAAAACTTTGGCATGGTCTGGTTGGCTTGCAGACATTTATGTTTCATATTTCTGAACATTCTGTTTTAAACACCTTTTTGGTATAATTTGCTTTTGTGTATGATTATTTGCATGCTTTTTTACGTGTGAGTGTATAAAAAAAAAAAATAAAATAAATAAGGTTGCTATAATGCTTAGTCTTAGTCTCTGTTTCTTGCTATGGTCTGATAGATCACCCATTAATAAATGTCTATATATCTATATTTCATTACATATATGTATCATTTCTCTCTCAATACACCCCTTCACAGCCACACTTTTAACGTCTTAATTAACCTTTTTTCTTGTAGAAGTAGTTTAAAAAACAATAAGATTTCATATTCATGTACTGACGTCAGAATAGTGCCTCTATTCACATACACCCTGAGTCTGTCTGTACTCATTTCTCCCTAGTGCTTTTTTGAGACAAAGCACCTTTCTTTTTTTTTCTTTTTTTATTCAGTATTTATTGCCATTTGTGTATACACCAGTGAAAATGATTTTGCTCCTTACAGGGATCAATATAGTAAATTGGGCTGGAGAGACGAAAACTGTATGCAATAATCATTCATAAACAAAGTATGCGTTGTATCAATTGCAACAAAAGTCTAGTTTGCAATGAAAAGCAAATAAAATACTTGCCAGGCAGTTTTAATCTGTCAGTACTGTAATTTATTGATTTTACCTCTTTAAATTCGTTAGAGAAATGCTTACTATTTGTGGAATACAATTAATTATAATATGAGTATGACTAAATTGTCTCCATCAGTGAGCTACTTGTATCCTCCTTCTATGCTACTTTCTAATGATCACAATTATGCAAACAAAAACAAAAAAAAGTACTTAAAAAAGCAGTACATTGGCTGAATTGAAGAGGGTCATATTCTAGAAACATGATGGCTCAGTAGCAAGTTAGGTTGCCCTCAGTTCACAGACACTGCATATTTTAGGTTTCAGTGTTGGCACAATATTAGTAAGTCTTCTATATTTCAAATGTGGAAATGATGATTGGAGTTCAGTTTGAGGTGATGGTTGTCACATTTTTTGCATAATTGTATAATGTTAGCTACCTATCTAGCTGAGTTTAGCCAGATTATTTTCTAAATTATTAAATGAACTAATTACTGCACACTTTGTTAATAATGGGGATATTGAATGATTTTCTAATTTTCCATGATAATCCTAATTATCTTAAGTTAGATATTTGTTTTATATGAAAATATGAAGAGATTTTATTTCAAAGAACAAGAAAAAAAAATCATAAAACGAGAAAAAATATGTACCAGAATATTAAAATATGAATTTATCAATATCACCCCATACTTGATTTAATACATCATACCATGTTTTAAAATGCAAAAGTATTTCCCATAATCTCAAATACACACATAATATTTTCTAATTCTCAATTTCATAGTTTCATTTTCTTCTTATTACAATGAACAAGAATATAGGACTTTAGTCTGAAAGTTTCAAAAGATAAACCAGAGGATTGTCTGTGGAAGAAAAGCAAGCCATTTTGAATCTGAGAAAATAGAAAAATCGGTCCGAGCCATTGCACAAGCACTGGGCATAGCCAACAGAATAATTTGGAATGTCTTGAAAAAGAAAGAAATCACTGGTGTACTAACAACCAGACATTTCAGGCTGGCCTGAAAACAGAACCAGTTGTTGAAAGAAACATTGTGAGAACCATGAAGAAAAATAAAAAAAAAACAATATTCAGTGACATCACCAAAAACAAATCATTTATCAGACATAAGCATCAGAAGACCAGATTAGAATTGGATACATGTCTGGATATCAAGACTGGAGAAGACAAAATGAATAGCTGAAAACATGTCTTTGAAGTTGATGAGCAGAGATACAGGTGGGTGGAAAGATAATGACCAACTCATATATTTTTGAGTCTCTAGACTTTATACTCAGGTGTGATGTGGTGGATCAGGGTTACTGCCTCTCCTCATTCAGTTGTGTTGACTGATTGCTGTTTAAAGGTAAATCTTTGGGTGCAGTACCTATATGTGCGTCACTATTATTTGCAGTACAAGAGGTCCCACAAGCTTCTGTGGGGTTCTGGTCATTTGGTTTACTATATGGGGCACAGACCTTACAGCATCTAATGCCATCATCAGAGAAAGGGGGAGGATATACCTTTAGAGTACAAGTGTAATTCAGCACTTTCTTAACATGAGGACAAAACTCCACACATTTGGGAAAGTAACACAAGAGAATTTGCTACAAGCACAAGAATGTGAATCCCAGCTATATAATGGGGTGGTGGATGCAGGACTTTTGACTTGGAAACCAAATGCTCATCTTCCTACCCACATTAAGCTCCAATTTATTCACAAAGTGGCAAAAGCCTTTGAGGTCACATGGCGAGTTGGGGACATTGACTAAGAGGTAAAGTGACTGCTGAGAGACGGAGCACTGCCGATATACCACCTCAATCTCCTTGAAACATGGAGAGAGGCAGTCCCTGTGGCTTTGGTGACACTAGTTACAGAAAGGGAGGAGTTGGGTCTAGATGTAAACCAAAAACATGTGGCAGCATCCACTCACAGGCCAGGGGCACAGATGGCTGTGGCAGACTGCCTCTCTCAGCAGGGAGCTGAAAAGGGAGATGGGAGCTTCTGAAGGTAATAAAAGCTTCCAAACATTCAAGAGACACTCATCACAAATATTGTAAATACTAATGAAAAAAGAAGGTCTCTTCTCAACAATTAAAAGTGTTAGCAGCTTCAGAATTACCATGACTTGACAAGTTTGCACTGTGGTCAGAATGGCACTCTATTTTTTTCAAATTCACTTTAAAGAATACACCTCATTTTCAAATTGTGAATAACAAAGATACTTCTCAGAAAAGGATCTTAGAAAATTCCACATGAAAACATGAGACATTTGTATGTGATCCTAATCAGCAATGTGAACCTTGGGATTCAGCTGTTCTGTGTCGAGAGCATAAATGTGAGGTCTCTAAAATCTTAAATGATTATGGTGTTAGCAGCAAAGGTAGAAATGAGGATTAATTAAAGAAATGAAAGAAGAAACTATAATGAACGACCCATTTTTTTTTTTTCAAGGCCTTGTGTAATTGATGGCATTACTTTCTTCTGATGGTCATACAGTCATGCACAACAATGGATGGAAAAAAAGAAAAGTAATAATCCAGTAACTATTCAAAAGGGAACCCATCCTCAATTTAGTCATAAGCATCTCATAACCATCACACAGATATCCCCTATCACATGACAGCTGCCAACCAGAGAGGGTGAAGTCTATCATGTGCATCCTCCAAGGCACATAAAGCCAGCCATCCACATTTTTAAAAAATTGCTGGACATGCAATGGCTGGGGTCGACGTAACACCCTCTTCTGAGCGTGTTACATTGACCCCAGCCATTGCATGTGCAGCAATTTTTAAAAAAGCATTGTCCACTCTAGTGTAATATCTAGTGTAGCATCTATGTAACTGACAGGGAAGAGAGAGTATGCCACCCCTCACTCCATGAAAACATGGCCAGCTCTCTTGAGCTCCTGGCCATGGATGGCATCACAGAAATATTAACCTCCATTTTTGCATCTAAAATGCATCTCATTAACATATTAATATGACTTATGTTGGGGAACACACAAAGTTCACATGTTCTTATAAGGTTCTTATACTGTAGGTGATTTATTTTTTTTTTTAAAGTTTTATTTATGTCATACAACAACAGACAGAACAATTGGATCTTTTGGTCAAAACATTTGCCTTATTTGAATTTGCCTTATCTGCTTTTGAAACATCACTGAACAATTCTTAGAAAGTTTCAAAAACTTAATGTCAAAGGATCTGCTTAAACAAATAGTATAAAGGGTACCACAAAAAGGCAATTTAAAAAATGTGAGCAAAGAGATTCATATGGGGAAATGCTATGTTTTGCAACAATTTCTCTTTTTAGATTTTGGATCGTCACACTAGAATGTGAATGTGCTTCAATGTGCTGAATGTAGAGCTGCAAAAAGTTTCATGTTAAACTTGACTAAATAGCTGGGAGGCAGTCAGGGTGTTAGGCCACTTTTATGGCACACTGAATATTCATTAGCTTCAGGCAAATTTAATGTATCAAGATCATCCTCAATTTAAAAAGAAGGGATGATTTCCATACAAATGGGATCTAATGTCCATTTGGGCACGAGATTGCAATAGCACTGCACAACAATTAAAAAAAGAAAAGAAAAAAAAAAGTCTTGCTTCCTTAAAAGTTTTTGCGGATTGTGACAGGTACCTACTGGGTATGCACAAATATCGTTTTTGGTTTTACTACATCACATAGGAACTCTGAGAAATAGACATTTATATGTTTATAAGCATAAGCTATTAAATTCAACAGAACTAAAAGTGTTTTGCTCCTGATTTTCCTTTGTATTCAGTGTCTGGTGCATCACATTGCAGTGTCTGTCAGCAAGCATTGACGGATTCCAGTTGCCCTGGTTCGTTTCTGTATCGTAGCAATGTCCTGGTGACAGCTTTCACCCGGTTCGCCACTGACACCACCGAAATTTGTGGGGAAGAAGTCCAAATGTGAGTGGAGGAAATAAATCTTGAGTGACATGTTGCATTTCATTGTCTTGTATGTTTTGAGAGGTTTGTCTGCCAGCTGAATGCAGTTTGGGAATTTTTTTGTAGTATGTAGTAGAATGTAGAATGTAGTTTTGTGAATGTAGTCTGGAATTGCCCAGAAAATTGTCAACAACATTTTTGAAGGCTTTCCAGGCATTTTTTTGTGGCCCAACTAACTGATCTTTGAACCGCTTGTCACTCATAACATGTCTGATCTGGGGGCCAACAAAAATGCCCTCTTTGATCTTGGCATCAGATATTCTTGGAAACATCAGTCTTTAATAATGAAAACCTTTGCCTTCCTTGTTCCTTGCTTTCACAAAATTCTTAATGAGTCCCAGTTTTATGTGAAGAGGAGGCAAAAATATCTTTGCCGGGTCAACAAGCGATTCATGTGACACATTTTTCTGTCCTGGAACCAACTTTTTACGGAGTGGCCAGTTCTGTCGAGAATAGTGTGACTCTTTGGCACGGCTGTCCCATTCGCAGATGAAACAACAGTACTTTGTATAGCCGAGCTGCAGTCCTAGTAACAGAGCAATGACTTTAAGATCTCCACAGATATTTCAGTTGTACCTTGTATAATGGACGTTCTTCAGTAACAGTTCCATATTCTCATACATTTCTTTCATGTGTGCTGCATAGCCAACAGGTACTGAAGGATAAACATTGCCATTGTGTAGCAGAACAGCATTCAGGCTTAACATTGATGGATCAATGAAGAGACGCCATTCTTCTGGGTTGTGATCATAATCCAAGGCCGAGAACAACCTTCAATGTCACAACAGAAACAGAGACTGTCGACTTGTGCAAAAAATTTGATTATATCATGATGTCGGTCTCGAAACACAGAACTTTTCGTACCTGGTGACAGCAAACACCATTCCTGCAGTCTTGAATCCAGCAGCTCAGTTCAAGTAACCCAGCTGCTTTTGACAGACCCAAATCTCTGACCAAATCATTCAATTCAGACTGTGTTATCAGATGTGGATCGCCTGATGAGCATCGTTCAAAATCCGGGTCAATGTCACTGTCAGTACCCTGCATTGGAGTTTCTTCATCTGGTTTGTCTAAGGTCGAATCCTCTGGTGGTTTCGAAATTGGAAGACTGTCGTCATGTGGCACGGGTCTCATTGCTGAAGGCAGATTAGGACTTGACTAGATTGACTAGGCAGATTAGAATTGACTTCTTGTTTTTGGCAGAGAAACCAGACACATTAGACAAACAGAAGTAACAGTTCGTCACATGGTCTTTCCGTTCTCGCCATATCATTGGAACAGCAAAAGGCATTGTCTTTCGAGTGTGTCTGAACCAGGCTCGCAGACTGACAGCACATGTCGCACAGCAAATGTGAGGCGCCCATTGCTTGTCTTGATCACCTATTGTGCAGCTGAAATACAGATGATCAGCTTACTTCACAAGAGCAGTCATCCAACGTCTCTGAGACACAAGTGTATATTCACCACAGATATAGCAGAATGTATCGCGGCTGTTACGACATTGATTAGACATATCGCCCGACACCAAAACATCTATAGCATCAAGCTGATTTACTGTTATATTGCTACAGATACTATGCTTTACTATACTGATACTATACATACACACTGACTAGTGGTATGCAAGCCACCTTTATAGCATTCTGAGACATCGTCAAGCTCTTTCAGACCTGCGCAGGCATGCCCAGGATGTCATCTTCCACAGAACAGCTTCCAACCTGGCCTGATTCCATGTCTGGACATGCCCAGGCCGCACAAAACATTGTTGATAAGTCACTTACGGGAGCAAAAATGTTTGGATACAAATATAAGAAAAAATCATGACAAAACTGAAGATTTCTCTAAAACGGTACATGAGGTACATGACGGGTAAATTTTGATGTGATATTCGTAATCAGCACCCTAAGATCTATAAGAAACACCCAACAGTTTTCAAAAAGCAAAAACTTTGTTGTGCAGTACAATGTGTCTTCATCAATGTTAACAACTGTGATCTCAGAGATAGGATCTGTGATCTGCACATGGCTAGTATCAGCCAGTAACATACCACAAGAAGTATACTGTGCACAGGGTTGGGAGGGTTACTTTAAAAATGTATTCTGATACAATTACAAATTACCTGCTAAAAAATTATTTAGTACAGTGCAGAACCTGCACTGTACTGTGATGTTGTTCCTCTTTTCTGCTTTAAAGACAAATCAACGGTGAACTTTCTATCCAGGTAAGGCATTTATTTTCACAAGCGGTCATGATAATGAACTGGTGAGTGTAAGAATAGCTATGGTTTCACCTGAGACCAGAGTGATGTGAAACAGGTGAAGTTTTGAAATGTGTGCACATGGGTATGTAGTATATCATTCTTATATTATTTACTTTTACGTCATTTGGCATACTCCTTTATCCAGAGTGACTTACATATATCACATTTATACAACTGAGCAATTGAGGGCTAAGGACCTTCCTCAAGGGCCCAGCAGTGGATGCATGGTGGTACTGGGACTTGAACACACAACCTTCCGATCAATAGTCCAATGTCTTAACCACTACTTTTCTAAATATATTATATACAAAAGATATATTTGCAGCATTTTAAACAGCACAACTACAGAAGGGGTAGGAGGGTAATAAGCACAGGAAGAATCAAAATGACCCTTGAAAATGGGGGCTTTCTCTTATGCCAGGATGGTCTGCAAAGTACACATTATACATTCATAATATGCTTTTGGGGATACAGTCATTTCAGATGATGTTCAATTCATTTAAATTCAATAGGCATGTCAAAAAGTGTCTTCACAGAAGTATATCAATTATATCATTATCAAACTTATGAATCTATAGATTTTTCCATTATATATA
>JAOVYU010000011.1:10293752-10303752 GCA_025674565.1 Synodontis membranacea | reverse complement strand
ACTTAATAGTTCTGTTCTTGGCCCTCTCTTCTAGACCCACGGATGAGGAGGCTGAGCAGCTACTCCAGCTGATGACCAGTCGCCCCCCTGCTACGCCTGCTGGGGTCCGTTTTGTCTCTCTGTCCTTTTGCAAATTACTTGCGTTCCCCACACTTGTCAGGTACTCTTAATGTTCTGTCAGCTGTTTAAATGAATGATTTTATTTCTGTCTATGCCAACCATGTTGGTTTTTTCTCCCATACTGTCTTGATACTGTTTTTTTTTTTTGTTTTTTTTTTCCTTTGAACAACTCTGTCCTGACTCTGTAATAGTGGTATGATGGTTGAACCAGTGTTGTTGTTCTTAAAGGTTTTGTTTATGCCATTATCTTGGTGTAGAGCACCTTTATGTGAGAACTCACAATATTGCATATAATCCATACAATGTTATGATACAGCGAAAGACTAAATGTAAAACAGACCATTCTCTTCTATGCAGGATTATATAGGAGCCTCTATAATGTATGCTTCACTTTTCTTAATTCACATTTCCTGTAGTACGCCAGAACAGGAACAGCTGATGGTGATGTGGCTCAGCTGGATGATTAAGGAGGAAGAGTACTTTGAAAGGTACTGTAAATCTGCATGGACTTCTGCAGAAGTATACTTTAATTGTTCTATCCAAATTTATTTTGGATATATTTGTGTGTGTGTGTGTGTGTGTGTGAATATACATATATATATACACATACATACACATTTATTTATTTATTTATTTATTTATTTTGGATTTTTTTTTTTGGTTTCCCAATTAGACGCATTTCCTTTTTCTTTATTTGTCTCATTATTCTGCCTTAGGAAATAGCATAGCCATTATCTTAGCCTATACTGACAGTGAAACGCACACTAATTTTCTATACCTCTTATCCATTGCCATCACGGGGAAGCAGGAGACTTTCTAAAGTCTTTCTTTCTAAGTAAATTTGGATTGCACCAAATTTAGAATGGAGGTAGGATAATGAAATTATTACTAATCTAATTTAAAATTAAGCTAAATATTATTAATATCTGTGATTTTAATCCCATTTTAAAGTATTTACTCTGCATGCACAAATCTGGAAAGATTATGCTTTATTTTACCTTCTGTAAAATGTCCAGTAGAGCAGGGGATGTAATGTATATCCTGTTAGAATGATGCTAAAAATGTTGTTCTATGCTTTGGGAAATGAGTTGGCAAAAAAATGCTGAGAAATGAGAAACTCCTGTTTTCTATTGGCTTGTATAAACTAACCTAAGGAAACAAGTAAAAAGCTAAGTTTAACGGAACAATAAATATACAATACCTATCAGTGCCTCAACAATTCAACTTTTAAAGGCTGACCACTACATTATATCCTAAATAGAATGACATAAATTTATATATACTACGTAGTGCATCAAATTTTGTGACATTTTGCCTATAGGGGGCACTGTAACTGAAACATTGCAATATCTTAAGAACCACTTAAGCTAAAAATTTGGAATTGTGTGTGGTTTTACTTTCACTTATGCTATTGAAGATGCTGACCTACTTTTAATTTCACCATTGTTTGTAACTTCTGCGACACTGCTTGGATTCTGATGATTGCCACTTGCGATTATATTAATTATTGCTATTATCCAGAAATTGCCCTGTGTAAGTGTGTTCGTTAATTGCTCCAATGTGCTGAGTCTATCAATTTTAGTTTCTCCTCCAAACATATTTTAGTGGGAAAATAATGGTAGCATAAATGATACACTTTTGTTTTACGATGATAACACCAGCTATTGTGTCTGTATCACATCCACTGATGAGGTGTTAAGGAAACGTAACGCCTCGTAAAACCCTCTGAAATGGGCTACAATATTTTAGCCCACTGGAGCCCAAGGAGATATGTCACTGTGTAATCATGTGACATGACTGTGACTGATTGGCTGAATGAATCTACATCATTAGACTTGTTAGAATTATCCCACAGCCTCATTCACATCATTCTGCGTTTTTCATATGAACCTGATGTTTTGACTTGTCAGAGAAGGTTCTCTGCAGGTTATCTGAGTACCTAGCCTGTGACATAATAATAATCAGGCACAACCTGTGTGGCCATACATCCTACAACAAGCATTTATGATACAGTTCAAATATTGTTTTAAAATTTAGTGTATGTAGAATGCATGGAATTTTCTACTGTGATGCCCATGCCTGCATCATGAAGACAGTCCAAAGCTCTGTGATTTACACTATTCATTTCAACTATATTCAGGTTTTTCTATTGAAAACGCAATAAAATTGTTAGAAAGCAGATTTATAGAAAGGAGTCCCATCCTCTTCTGGGTGACACCAGATAGTAAGAATATAAATAATTGCTCTTGTATAAAATATTGTCAAGGTTCAGGGTTATTTTTAAGTTGAGATTTAACAGAATATCCAGAATCACTGCCTGATGCTTGAGCATAGTTGTTAGCAAGTGCAATCATTAGGCTGCCTTTAGGGTACCACATGGATACTTTAGGTCATACTTTAGGTCATCCGTGCAGGTTCAGCAGCAGCAAGTGATTCTCTGGTGAAAGAGGCTTCAAGCAAAAGCAGAGTATCAGGAAGGGCCAGGCAGGAATAGAAGGCAGGCATGTAATCAGGAAGTAGGCAATAACGTGTAGCTAGACAGAGAGAGAGAGAGGGAAGAGAGCACGCAGTATTAAGTAAACCCTTATCCTTTATTGCTTTAAGATGATGCACATGATCCACTCTACCATTAACAAAACTGAGTGAATAAATCAAATTTATGGCAGATTATACATGACATAATTATATATAGTTGTTAAAGTGCTGTATAAACAGTGGTTGGAGGCTAGTTAGTACTGCAGTTCTTGTCACAGCGATGACCTCTTTGATGGGCTGTAAGCAGCATCGCGCACTTCCTGAGGATTCAGTAATTTCACTAACACCTGGTCACCTGGAACAAAAGGATGGCTTGGCTTTTCTGTGGGGATAGGTAAAGAACAAGACATGTCACCATGTATAATGTTCAACTTTTCTATCAAGGCCTGAGTGTAATCTGCAGTCTGTCCAGATCCCCTGTAAATGAAAAACCAGGATTACCTTTTACTCATGGTGTGGGGAAGGGTCATCCCATAATTACTTCAAAAGGTGGCAATTTAGTTGTGGCACTAGATGTCATTCTGATTTTGCAGAGAATGGCCGGTAATAGATCAACCAAAGATTTACCACACTCCCGTCATTGCTTTAGTCAGTTACTCTTTTAGAGTTCTGTTCATTATTTCCACAACCCCTGATCACTGTGGTTGGTATAGGAAATGTAATTTCCAATTGCTGTTCAAATATTTACAGAGCTGTTGTGTTACTTTGGCCACAAAAAGTGTACCTTGATCATTATCAGTGAAAGAGGGAATGCCATATCCAGGGATGATTGTGTTTGCATTTTCCTTAGCACAGAGAAAAGAAAAGGCAGGACTGATTTAGGCAGAGCGAGTTGTCCACACGAATGAAAGTGGATTATCAGTGCCAACAACAACAGAAAAAAATTCAATATATACATATACATTTGCGCTGATATTTATTTATACTATCACTCCTATCTATACTGGGGTGGCCAGGTCCCCAGTCCCGTCCACAACCGCCACCTGCGCAAGTTGGGCCCAGAGCTAAGGTCCCCCATTGACTGGGCGGTGCACCCCAGCAGAGGGCCCACCATGCGTCAGAGGAGTCCCAAACCCCTGACCCAGTCCCCCGAAAAGCCGGGCCGGAGTCTGCCGCAGCGATCCGGCAATACACCCCCCACACCACCGCCCAACAGGGGAAGGGCAGCAGCCCCCCTGACCCAGCCCAAACCAAAACTCCCCAGCCCACCCATAAGGGCCCAGAGCACCCCCAAAATCCCAACAGTGATCCCGCCACGGCACAGCGGGACCAAGTCCCCCAGCCATTCCACCACCCGAAAAATGACTTCTTCAGCAATGTGAGCTACAGTAGCTCATCTGTTGGATTGGACCACACAATAGTTTCAGTTTTATAGATGCTCTGACCCAGTCGTCTAGCCATCACAATTTGGCCCTTGTCAAACTCGCTCAAATCCTTACGCTTTCCCATTCTTCCTACTTCTAACACATCTACTTTGAGGACAAATATATCCCTTATATATTTAGCTGCCTAATATATCCCATCCACTAAAAGGTGCCATGATGAAAAGATAATCAGTGTTATTCACTGCACCTGCCAGTGGTCATAATGTCATGCCTGATCGGTATATACTCACAGAGTTGTGGTCAGATGTTCACATACAATCACGGCAATATTGGGCCTTTTTATTATTTATTTGAACTGGTGTTTATCTTTAGATAAACTTTAGATAAGCATCTTTAATAGATAAAAACAAGAATTTGGTGCCCAAGTTTTAAATTATTTTGAGTTTTCTGTAATCAGCACAGTCAAAAATATACATATTGTAGATGTACATAATGTAGATCATTTATTCAGTGGTGCTGAAAGGTACAATTGTCTAAACACGTAGCACTTCTTGCTTGTCCATTTTCAGCTGTGAAGATAAGTGTTTTTTCTGCAGGATCTTAAAATTGAAATTAAAAATGACCATATAAAAACAGACAAAACACTGCGGTGACCATTTTAGTTTAAATTGAGGATATTGAATAGTGAATTAGCATGCTTTGTGATGTGTCTTATACGGTTTGTCGTTGCGAGGGCTCAAGTGCTGAGTAAAAGAACTGGAATCAAAGTGGGATATTTTTAGGTATTTAATTACAAAGCTTTGTGAAACATATTTATGCATTTTAAAGTCTTTTTTTTTTTTTTTTTTTTTGCACTGTTTTCCTGGATATGCTATTTTCTGTGATTTGTTTTCCTGGATATGCTATGTATCAGGAATGTACCAAGCCCAGTTTCAGTCAGTCCCTCTCCCTCCTCTCACACAGTGCTGCTGGTGTTTCTGCTTCTTTTGGAGAGATGCTGTTGCTGGTTGCTATGTATTTCCATACCAACCAGCTTGGTGCCATTATTGAGCTAGTCTGCTCCACGTTAGGAATGAAGGTGAGTCTAAAATCAGTATCGTTTTTCAGCGCCATTTGGAACAGGGCTTTAGAACCTAATGAAAGAAGTTCTGAAAGATTGCATTGTTTCATCAAAATTCTTTAATTGCCGTTTATACAGTTTATGTAAAACTAATAGTGAGTTGATTTAATTGTAATATATTGCATTAAATAGTAAAAAATGTAAATAACCATTCAACACCTGGGTAAATCTCTTGTTGACTTATTTAAAGTAGGACAGTGACTGTACATTTATTATAATTTTTCCTGAGGCTCTTTGTCTAGGACAACTAGTAAATGTATTTATTCACTACATACAATCCATTAATCCTAAATCACTAGCACTGTACAGTTGACCTGGCTTTACAGGTGCGCTATTCCAGTCCAGAATCTGTTTTTTCAAATATGATTTCTATAATTATTCTCAGCCTAAGTTGAATGATTATTGCTTGATTATTTTCTTGCTCAGATTGCCATGAAGCCAAGCTCTTTGAACAAAATGAAGACCATATTTACCCATGAGATCTTCACTGAGCAGGTACAGTACAAAAGGAACTTCATGAATAGCGGGTTTTAGTTTTGCAGTAGCATGTGTGTTCTGCATGATGAGTATTATTACAATTATGACTCATATCGCTTATCATGACTTAATGACTGTTATCTTTGTCACATTTGAATTAATATGATGCAGTAACAATTTTGTAATTTATTCAATGGCAAGCTGTCGCACAATAGAGCAGCGGTCATATTTTACATGATTTGTGAACTCTGTAAAAGTACTTGGCTTATGTTCTAGGTGGTTACTGCCCATGCAGTGAGAGTGGCTGTCACCAATAACCTGAGTGGTAATATTACTGGCTTCTTACCCATCCACTGTATTCACCAGCTGCTCAAAAGCAGGGCCTTCACCAAGCACAAAGTCTCCATCAAGGTATAAAGAAGTTTTTTTTTTTGTTTGTTAGTTTGTTTTAAACTCCATGCTTAATGCTCTATGCTTAATTCTTTTCCGCTGTCATCCTCTCAAGATTTACACAGTTCCACTATATCTTCACCTATTGTGGTGTTGTCTTCTCCATCTCAATAAGTGAAGAAATAATGTCATGAACATACCTCAACATCAGCTATTTAAGAAAGTGAACATTTATTATATTCTAGACTCAGTACACATAAGCTAAAATGTGTTGAGCATTTTTCTGTTTTTTGTTTTGATTATTATGGCCTACAGCACAAAAGATTTAAGATAAATTATTAGAAAAATTGCATTTCACTTCCTTTTCCCCAGCAGTTCATTCCCCTCTGCAAATACACACTGCTGCATTCTGATCATTGACTGATCAAAGCAGTGCAGTTGGTCTGTTTGTCTCAGAAGCTCCATCGTTTTCTTCTTCACTTCTGGAACAGACATGAACCAGTGGAGTGCACACTTGATTTTAGGGAAAAGAAAAGTCACATAGTGCTTAAAAGGAGGTGGTCAAGTACTGTGATACTTTTCTAGCTTTTCTGAGAGCACTGAATCTGCTGGTGCATTGTCCTGATGATGAAAGATAAAACCATTTTCCCATGGCTGTGACCTTTTTTTTTCCCTGAGCCTTTCTCTCAACGTTTCTAGAACCTTTTTGTAGTGGTGTTGGATCACTGTTGCTTCATCTGTAATATAATTACACCCTTAGCATCTAAGAAAAAATCAACATGGTCTTGAACTTGGACTTGCTTTGTCAAGCTTTTATCATATCTTGGTGAAGAAGTTTTCCAGTTTTTTGACTACTGTTTGATCTCAGGATCTTGCTACAAGATCCAAGTCTTGTCGCATAATTATAAAGAATTGGGTTCACGATGGGGCAACAGTGAGCCAACTGTTCTAGAACTGAAGACAAAAATAACAGAGCTTCTCAGACAACTGATGGAAGAAGGCCTATTGCTCTGCTTTGATCATTGAAAGACCTGAATGCAGCAGAATGTAGTTGCAGAAGAATATACTGAAGGGAAAAGAAATGTAATGAAATGTAAGTTTTCTTCAATAAAATTTAATTGCAGCATTAGTCTCATTACTTAAAAATGACTCCTTGTTGTTTCAAAATAGCATTGTTCTTCCAAAATCAGGCAACTGTTGTTTATAGTTGACAGCAATAGCAATCTATATATATAAAAATCTTTTCGTGTTTGAAACGGAAATGTTTCAGAGCAGACCATACAGTATGACCGGAAGCTGCCTAACTCGCGCTTAGCCTAGCTAAAAGCCGCTAACGCAACCCGGGCCGATCTGTCATTAACTTTGGCGTGATTAGCATTAGCATTAGCATTAAAATTACCGTTAGCGGCTAATGCCGGGGCCTCGCCATTTCAACATCTTATAGAAACAGCTCACAAAGTCTGCATAAGACTTAAATATATTAAAATATAATAAAACCAGATTAATTTAATTTGTATTCAAACGTATTTGGTCTCATTTCGGTTCGCTGCCGTTAGCAGTGCTAGCTAATACAGGTAGCTGTAGTTCTGCTCTACTGGAAGAGGCTGTTAATTTTAATATAATTTAATAACTCTAGTTCCATTCTATGTTTATAAATACTGCATTTTATTTTTTTCCCTTGCACTCTGTGAGCGGAGCCACTGGGTATTCAGCTAGTGTTTTATATAGTTACTTTAGTTTTGGGCATTGATGCATTCTGTAAAGATTCGAAAGTTAGCTGGACATGCTGTCAGATTTAACTATGAAGCTGGGATGCAGTGTTGCTGCTAGGCAAAATTGTTCCTTGCATTTTGTTATACTGTCTGTAATTTTACTTATGATGTTACTTATGATTTTTTTATTGTTTGTATGATTGCTTATTCAAACTTATATGAATATTTGGTGAAACATTAGTTAGTTTTGGTAGTGATCTGTGTCATAAGTCTCTGTATATTTCTCTTAAGGATTGGATCTTTAGGCAGCTGTGTGAGACGACTACACCTCTTCACACTCAACTCCTTCCTCTCATTGACGTTTATATTACTTCCATTCTTACACCTGCCTCTAAGGCCCACCCAGAGGCCACCAACCAACCAATCACAGAGAAGGAGATTCTTCATGTTTTTGAGGGCCAGACATGGGTGTGTGAGGCATATTTTGTGTAGCTTGTGTAACTTATGTACCTGTAGTTACAGTCCACTTCCCCAGTAATTATTGTGTATTACGTTGAGCATAAATATTTCTACTGATCAAATTTAAAGTCAAACAAACAAAAAAGTATCTCTACATATTTTTAATATTACTGGATACTGGATTAGTGACCTATATGGCTTTATTCATGATGGTGCAAAAAATGATTAGCCTCAAATAAAAGATTTTGGTGCATGGTTCTGACCATAGCAGATTTATGTGCCATTATGTAGAGTAGATTCACTAAGACATAAATCTAAACTGTGAAGATGTTCAGTAGTAATAACCCATTCTCTCTTTGTTCCTCTCTCTCAGGGAGTGGCAGGGAAAGGACGGTTCCACTATAGCATTACCACTCAGCTGCTGATTCTCTATTATATTCTGTCTTATGAAGAGGCTCTACTTGCCAGCAGCAAAGCACTTGGTCTGTACATAACAAAAATCTTCACTCACTTTTTTATAAATATATATATGTGTGTGTGTGTGTGTGTGTATACACGCATACATACACAGATCAGGCATAACATTATGACCACCTGCTTAATATTGTGTTGGTCCCCATTTTGCTGCCAAAACAGCCCTGACCCGTCGAGGCATGGACTCCACTAGATCTCTGGAGGTGTGCTGGGGTATCTGGCACCAACATGTTTGCAGCAGATCCCATAAGTCCTGTAAGTTGCGAGGTGGATCTCCATGGATTGGACATCTTTGTCCAGCACATCCCACAGATACTCGATTGGACTGAGATCAGGGGAATTTGGAGGCCAAGCCAACACCTCAAACTTCTTTTTGCGCTCCTCAAATCATTGTGTAATAATAAATCATTATCATGCATAATCCTGCTGAAGGAGGCCACAGCCATTAGGGAATACCATTTCCATGAAAGGGTGTTCATGGTCTGCAACAATATTTAGGTAGGTGGTACCTGTCAAAATAACATCCCCATGGATGGCAGGACCCAAGGTTTCCAAGCAGAACTTTGCCCAAAGCATCACACTGCCTCCTCCGGCTTCCCTGTTCCCACAGTGCATCCTGGTTCCACGTCTAAGTGACACACATGCACCCGGCCATCCAAGTTATGTAAAAGAAACCATGATTCATCAGTACAGGCCTCCTTGTTCCATTGCTCTGTGGTCCAGTTCTGATGCTCATGTGCCCGTTGTTGGTGCTTTCATTAGTGAACAGGGGTCAGGATGGGCACCTTGACTGCTCTGTGGCTATACAGCCCCGTACACAACAAACTGCGATGCACTGTGAATTCAGACACGTTTCTGTCAGAACCAGCAGTAACTTCTTCAGCAGATGGCAAGATGGTGGCGTGCAGTAGTGCAGCGGCTACTCGCGCACCCGAGAAACCTGTCTTTGTAAATACTTTTAATACCTCTTTCACCCGCTTCGAGCGTGTAACATATAATCGAACCAAACTTTTGAGCTTAAAAGAAGGTTTGGTTGCAAGAACAACAATAGACCATAAACCTACGGACATTGGCACGGCGGAACAGAGCGCAGCAAGCAAAGGGCAAGAGGAAGCGCTGGGAGCGGAGGCAGAAGAGGGGGAACTGCGGTGGCGTGCTAGCGAGGCTATAGGCTAACGGTTGCAGACCGCCGATTCCGTCCCTGTACCGGGGCATGCAACTAAGCAACAACCTCTCCTGGAACAATAACACTTCCAGTCTGGTCAGGAAGGCACATCAGAGGCTCTACTTCCTGAGGCGGCTGAGGCATTTGGGACTTGGGAGCTCAGTCCTCATCTCCTTTTATAGATGTGCGGTGGAGAGTGTTCTGTGCTCCGGCATCAACGTGT
>JAOVYU010000011.1:10250244-10260538 GCA_025674565.1 Synodontis membranacea | reverse complement strand
TGTTCCGTCAATGATGGCAAGCCGTTCAGGCCCAGATGCAGCAAAACAGCCCAAACCATGATATTACCACCACCATGTTTATCAGACAGGATAAGGTTCTTATGATGTTATTTAAACATAACACTTCTCATTTAAACCAAAAAGCTTTATTTTGGTCGACAAGACATTTTTCCAACAGCCTTCTGGCTTGTCCATGTGACCTTCAGCAAACTGCAGATGAGCAGCAATGTTCTTTTTGGAGAGCAGTGGCTTTCTCCATGCAACCCTGCCATGCACACTATTGTTGTTCAGTGTTCTCCTGATGGTGGACTCATGAACATTAATATTGCAAGAGTTAATGCAAGACGACCCATGGGTAACTTCTAATCAGTTGCTTAGAAGTTACCCAGGGGTCCTTTGTGACCTAGCTGACTATTACACGCCTTGCTCTTGGACTGATCTTAGTTGGTCGACCACTCCTGGGAAGGGTAACAATGGTCTTAAATTTCCTCCATTTGTACACTATCTGTCTTACTGTGGATTGGTGGAATAGAGATGGTTTTGTAACCTTTTCCTGATGAGCATCAACAACCCTTTTTCTGAGGTCCTCAATAATCTCCTTTGTTCATGCCATGATACATTTCCATGAATCTGTCAACACTCAACTGTGCAGAGCTTTGCGGTCCAGAGCGTTACAGCTGCCATACCAGGTGGTGATGCAGCCAGACAGAATACTCCCGATGGTGCATCGGTAAAAGTTTGAGTACTAGTCAATGAACAGCATCCGCACGTATGTTTTTCTGGTCCCGGTGGGAGAGGGCAGTGTGAAGTGCAATTGCTATTGCATCGTCTGTAGATCTATTTGGCGTGTAGGCAAACTGGAGCGGATCAAGTAAAGCAGGGAGTAAAGCTGTGATGTAAGCTTTGACTATATGCTCAAAGCACTTCATGGCAATGGAGGTGAGTGCTTTTGGGCGATAGTCATTTAGGCAGCTCACAATAGTTTTCTTTGGGACAGGGATGATGGTGGTCCTCTTAAAACATGTTGGGACGATGTCATTGATGCATTTGTGAATAAAGTCCGTTACGTACTCAGCGTAGTTGTTGATGTCAGCAGCAGTCCGGAAGACTTCCCAGTCCGTGATGTTAAAGCAGTGACGCAGGGCGCTGTCTGATTGGTTGGTCCAGCGCTGAACCGAACGTGTCATAGGCTGCTCACGTTTCAGCTTCTGCCTATAGGCTGGCAGCAGCAGGACTCAGGAGTGATCTGATTTGCCGAAGGCTGGTCAGGGGCAGGCTTTGTAGGCATGTGCGTACGGAGTGTAAACATGGTCCAAGATGTTCTCACCACACGTTGGAAAGTTTACGTGTTGGTGAAACTTCGGAAGAGCTTTCCTCATGTTGGCTTTATTAAAGTCGCCAGCCACGATAAAAGCAGCCTCCAGGTGTAACGGTTCCTGCCGGTCAATAGCATCAAACGGTTCATCCAGTGCCCGTGTGGTGTCGGCGTGAGGGGGAATATAAACAGCGGTACAGAATACCGCTGTAAACTCGCTGGGCAGATAAAAAGGTCTGCATCTGATCATAAGGTGTTCAAGATCAGGAGAGCACACCTAAGAATCTGTCTGTACATCAGTACACCACCGTTTGTTGGTCATTACACACACGCCACCTCCCCTGCATTTTCCCGATTCCATAGTTCTATCCCAGCGGTGAATGGAGAGGTCCTCAGGGACAATGGCCGAGTCAGGGACGGAAGGGTCCAGCCATGTCTCTATGAAAACAAAGAGGCTGCAGTTCTTAATGTCCCTTTGGAAAGTTGTCCTGGCCCTTAGTTCGTCCAGCTTGTTTTCCAAAGACTGGACGTTCGCTAGAAGAATGCTGGGAAGCGGGGTGCGGTGTTGTCTGTTCCTCAGCCTGACCCGAATCCCGGCTCTTCCCCCCCAGTTTTTCTGCCTAGGTAGCCAAGGTAAGTCAAGTCCATTCACAAAAAGTCGGTCTGTGAAGGTTGCGAATTTTGTCGAATGTCCAGGAGAGTTTGTCTGTCATAGGAGATGAGAGCATTGCATGTTGCAAAGAAACTAAAAAATAACACGGCAAACATAAGAAAAAAAATGCAAAGTTGAGGAGGACACCGAGCGACGGCAGCCATCCTCACCGGCGCCATCTTGGAAATTTCACCTTAAAATTACCTCTAATCCTAGAGGTTCACATACTTTTGCCACTAACAGATATGTAATACTGGATCATTTTTGTCAATTAATAAATGACCAAGTGAATAATTTTTGTCTCATTTATTTAACTGAGTTCTCTTTATCTACTTTGAGGACTTGTGTGAAAATCTGATGATGTTTCAGGTCGGCATATTTAAGCAGAAATGTAGACAATTCTAAAGGGTTCACAAACTTTCAATAAATGCCAGGGGGTGGCATAACACACTCTGAGGACAACACTATCCTCCCCTTCAGTATGCATGAGCTCACAGCAGCCCTTGATTGGCTAGTGTCGCTGTAATTGACAGGACAGACAGAGTATACTGCCCTCCCCTCACTCTAATTCTCTCACCACTTTTGGTCTGAACATATGATAAGGATTGGTTACGTGTCTGCTGACGATAGTTTTTTTTTTTCCTCTCAGATCTTTGCAATCCAGCTTCTGTCTCATCTTTGCACACAGTATGCTCTGCCTAAATCCCTCACTATGGCACGCCTGGCTATCAGTGTGATGGGTACTCTGTTAACAAGTATGCAGACATTTGTTCCTCACTTATTTGTGTTATTGCTGCCCTTTATTGGTCTTTGCTGAACATTGCAACAGTCTGTAAATGTGTACCTCTAAACTGTGTTTTTTCTTTTACTCAGTCCTAACACGTACCAAGCGCTTTGCTTTCTTCATGCCCACCTTACCATGTTTGGTGTCCATCTGCTGGGCTTTCCCTCCACTCTATGATGATGTGGCATCTCTACTGGTGCAGCTGGGCCAGGTTTGTGCCGCTGATGCGGCTGCTAAAGCCCAGGACATTGACCCATTTATTGCTAGTAAGTTCACAATTAATTTTCATACACTGTTCTATTCAATATAGTTTTATTTGTATAGTGCTTTTAACAATGGGCATTATAATTCCTATTATAAACTACAATGGTGTAGCTCTTAATTCACTACTTTTAACAATTATCCGTTTTCAGCTGATTGACTGATGAAAATTTGTGTGCAAGTTTGTGGTAATTTATGCCATTGCAACAGAATGCCAACAGCAGTCCAGTGCCATCTTCAATGTCTAGTTCAATGTCTAGGTGTATGTTCAGGCATTCATATGGGACCATCCTCAACAGGAGCGAATGGATTTCAAGTGCTTATAACTCCAACCAGTAGTGGGAGATCAGGATTGATCAGACAGGTCTGGATATTAGGGGGGTCAGAATCACTTTCAAGTTGTTACTTTTACAAAATAAGTAACATATAACATTATATATATATATATATGTGTGTGTGTGTGTGTGTGTGTGTGTGTGTTACATGTGGATGTTGCTTTTTCAATCTAAAGTTTAAATCTGTCATATATCTTGTTTGGTGTAAAATCCGAATCATATGCATACCAACTCAAAATTGTAATGGCTTACTCCAGTTTCTGCTCTTTGATTACTTCTCTCCAAACCCTATTACTGATTTCCCCCAGGGGTTTTTGGCTCTTTCTATATGTCTTTGCAAATTTGTGTCTAAAAGTGCGGTCTGTACAAGTACATCAGTTTTCATTCTAAATTCTGTGTCCTTCCATTTTGCTTTGTAAGCTGGGTTACACCAGCATAGTAATGCTCTGCTTTGTGATGAAATTGATTATTTATTTAGAGATGGTACACTCTATCTTCCTTTTTCTCTTGACAGCTGTAATGTTCTATATTTTATTCTGGGACTTTTTTTCATGCAGTTTAAAAATCGATGACATTTTATCCATTTGTATGAAGTCATTTAGAGTAATTATAATTAGGAGGGAAATCTTGGTAAGACATTGATTAAAAATTTTCGATTCTTGAACTCAAGCTTAAAAATGGTACGAGATTCAATCTTGCTAGTTCTCCTTTAATTGTATGGTACAAAGGATCATAGTTTTTCTCAAATAATCTTGAATGGTCTTTGGACAAAAATACTCCCAGCTTTTTGATGCATTCTTGATTTTTTTTTTGTTGTTTTTTTTAACTGACCCAAATGCAAAAGTTTTCCGCATAGCAAGCTATTTTGTGTTCTACTCTATTAATTTTGATACCTTTAACTTTGTTACTCTGTCTAATATATTCCCCCTTTCTAATGTGAAGAATTTAGTTAAATGGCAATTGATTTTAGTTCTTGCTTTAGGACAGCCATAGATAGCCTTGATACTGTTTATTACCAGTGAAAGTCAAATATTGACTAACAACTTTGTAGATACACCGATCAGGCATAACCTTATGACCACCTTCCTAATATTGTGTTGGTCCCCCTTTTTCTGCCAAAACTGCCCTGACCAATCAGCATGGACTCTACAAGACCCATGAAGGTGTGCTGTGGTACCTGGCACCAAGATGTTAGCAGCAGATCCCTTAAGTCCTGTAAGTTGGATGTACTTGTTTGTCCAGCCCATCCCACAGATGCTCAATTGGTTTGAGATCTGGGGAATTTTGAGGCCAACACCTCAAACATCTTGTTTTGCTCCTCAAACCATTCCTGAACCTTTTTTGCTTTGTGGCAGGGTGCAGTATCCTGCTGAAAGAGGCCATTGGGAATACCATTTCCGTGAAATGTACATGGTCTGCAATAATGCTTAGGTACGGCAGGTGGTACGTGTCAAAGTACATGTCACATGGATGGCGGGACCCAAGTTTTCCCAGCAGATCATTGCCCAAAGCATCACACTGCCTCTGCCGGCTTGCCTTCTTCCCACAGTGCATCCTGGTGATGTGTTCCCCAGGTAACATGCTCCCGGCCATGCACATGCACCCGGCCATCCAGGTGATATAAAAGAAAACATGATTAATCAGACCAGGTCACCTTCTTCCATGCTCTATGGTCCAGTTCTGATGCTCATGTGCCCACTGTTGGTGCTTCCAGTGGGGGATAGGGGTCAGCATGGGCACCCTGACTGGTATGCGGCTATGCAGCCCCATACGCAGCAAACTGTGATCAGTGAGCCTTTTCCACCCACCCTTCTGGAACAGCTTTGGGCCTCTTGGTCCCACTCAAGGAAAATTGTAATGATTTTTAATGTCTAGTTTTGATTGTAGGTAAATATTAAAATCTCCTTCACATATTAAAACACCCTCTGGCTTACTATCATGTCAGATAAGATCAGATAAATCAATTCCTGGTGATGCATAAACGTTGAGCAAGGTGACTTCAGTCTCTTATATTGTCCTCCTAATCAGGATAAATCTATCCTCTTTATCATTCTCTTCATGTATCTATTCAAAGATGATCTTATTAGAAATCAAAATGGCAACCTACCTTGTGTTTAGGATTGTGTGACGAAAAATATTTTAGTAAAGCCATTTTAGTTTTTCATGATCCTTACCGTTCAAGTGTGTTGCTTGTAAATATACAGTATGTGCCTTCTTTTTTCATTTTGGAAAATATCTTACTATGTTTTATGGGGTTAAGTGTACCGTCGACATTGAAGGAAATTGCCCTAATATTTTCATGTGTCTCTTCTAAAAAAGAAAACAATGTGCCAGAGCAGCCCTGCTTCCAACACAATAAGAACATGTAACTACAGTATACCTTCCAAAATAACTATAGCCAAACTATAACTTCCAAAATAAAGGTTTTTTATGACCCTTTAACTTGCCAGAGGGAGTGAAAACATCTCTAGACCTATGATTTCTGCAACTCTTGTATAAAGGAAACAAAAGTGAAAATTGTGGCTATTTCTCTGTTCTTAAGGTTTGTGAAAAGAACATTACCTTAGCACCAATGTCCATTTTTCTTATCCAAGGTTGTGTTCTATTATGAGCAGTCAAGATCTGTATTTGTTTAAAATTGAATGTGTTGCATTACTTTGAGTTCTCAATTTCATTATTTTAATCCCATTTTCTAATAAGGGGACTGCCTTCTATAAGCCTGGATCCTCTCTTGGATTTCCATTGTATTGGCTGTACTTCTCTCCAGTAACGGCCGTCCTCCTCCCGCCATGTGTCATGCTTAGTGATTCATCCACCCGACTTGATCCGTTATCAGGGGGATACCTTTAACCAGAATACATCTAGCCTTCATGTCCTCCTTAGCCTCACTGATCATGTGGTAGAGACATATTCTGTCCTCATTGAAGACGAGTAGCTAGGCTGTATAAAGGGTTTGGAATCGGATCCACATTAATTTCTTTTTATTTACTCAGTACTGTTGCCAGATATTCACGATCACATAGATTTTCTGGTTGTTCAGAAGAATTTCCTTCTGTTCCCACACATTATGTGGAACTTCTTTTGTTATATATAGATGGAATTTAATCAGCTGTGGGTTTTTGGACTAGCACCCGACGTGTAGTTCTGTAGTTGGAGGGATATCCAGTTTATCTCTGAGAAGTGTCTTGACAAAGGTTAGCATTTTCTGCCACATTATTTATCATATACAGAGGTGTGTGTTTTACAGGTATAAATTAAGCATAAAAGCATAAAGAATAAAATTACTCAAAAATCAGAATAAAAGAAAAAAGATTTAATGGGGGCATGGCATACTCGTTTCACTTATTTTAGATTATTCCCTTGCAAGGTTTGCAAGATTTGGAACACTTTGGGGGGTTTTTCCCATGCAAATCAGATAAGTCATTGAAATTAAAAGATGAATGGGATGCTAAATAAGAATTTCAACCTTCTTTTCCTGATATTTACATACAGAAACTTACATATAGATATATAGATACAAAAAATATATTTCAAGTGATCTGAAATATTGGAATATGTGACTGACAGATGTTTCTTGTTGGTGTTTCTTAGATTGAATGTTTTAAGAATTAATAGCTATGAATGTCTGAATTTGGGCTTCACTTGCGAAGACTGCATTAAGACTATTAAGACTGTTATTATAAAGGATGAACCAACCAGAGAACTGTTTATGGGAGAATATCGAGCCATTTTGAAGCTGAGGGAAAATTGATCAGAGCCATTGCACAAACACTGATCATAGCCAGACATCAAAGAAGTCAGCAAAGGAAGCAGAAACATTTGAACAGTTATGAGGAAAAACTCAAAACCAACAGACAGTGACATCACCAGCAACCTCGGAAGAAGAAGAAGTCATTGACAGCAGAAATATTGAGGCCAGACCTCAAGAATTAGAGTCACAAACGTTCTGGAACCAAGGTTGACCTCTACCAAACTGAAAACCAAGCTCTCAATAACCTGGCTGCATAAGAGTGCTTTGTTAGAGAACCATATGCTTTAAAACACTACTCGGTTTTGGGTAAAAGCCTACCAACTTAGCACATTCTTATTTGGCAATTTTATTCCACTCTTTCTTGCAAAATCTAGATCTGTTAAATTGTGAGGGCATCTACTGTGCACAACCCTCATTAGGTCATTCCACAGGGTTTTGGTAGAATTTCAATCTGCTCTGACTGGACCATTTCAAAACTTTGATCTTCTGAATTGCTGTTCCTTGGTTGACTTGGATTTGTGCTTTGGGCCAATATCGTGCTGGAAGGTGCTTTTTTTTTCTGGAGATAACATAGGCCTTCAGGTTTTCTTCCAAACAGATTGGTATTTGGAGCTCTGTCTGATTCCCTCTATCGTGACGCTGCCATGACCATGCTTTTTTTTTTTTTCTTTTTTTTTTTTTAAATAAAAGAAATTCAACTGCATTTTAAGCTTTCAAGTTAGTTCATAGTTGTTCATCTTGTTTCCTTAGGGCTGCAGTATTTAAGGGAGAGGCCGCAGAATTCTGGTTCTGTGCCTAAGAGATCTGCTGAAGAACTGTGTGGAACTGACCCAGATGTCCAGCTGTGTTACTGTCTAGAGTCTACCTTCATGGACATCATTAGTAGCAGTAATCAGGGATTGTAAAGAAAAAGTAAGACAAATTTAGAAGGATATGAGGGATTTTTCTTCATGGAGAGAGTATCTGACAATGGAGTATGGTGTTGATGTGACAAAAACTTGCAGTTACTAAACATGAGTGAATGCCAATACACAAATATGTTACAGCAAATTAGTGAAGAGCCCTTGGCCCTTGAAATTTATTGTTTTTACAAGGATGATTTTACCATTTTTTCCAAGTACTGTACATTTAAGTCACATTTGTCCATATCTATAAAGGGATTGTAAACAGAGCATTAAAAAGAACCACTCAAAAAGTAGCTGCAAAATAGCTGGCATGCAATTCACTGGTATGTTTTCTAGACTTGACAAATTTCTGCTTTTGTATTTTCTGCTTTAGATTTGAAAAAAAAAATTTTCTTCATTACCTTTCCACTTAACTGTTTTTTTTTCCCTTTGTTCTTTTTTTTATTATACTGTGCCTTGCTAGTTTAAATTTAGATTCACCAGTAAACCATAAACCATTTTGGTAGGGAATAATGTTTTCATTTGCCTACTAAAATAGTTTTTCCTTATCTATGTAAATTGAGAAATGCTTTATTTCCAGCCATTTGATGGAACTCCTAATACACTGTAAACAACTCCCCTGTACAACAATTACAGGTTAACATTATTCTTATTACCATGATTGATTTCTGTCATATTGGCCTTTTTCAGAGGCCTTTATGCCATTTATCAAGATGTGCTCAATTAGCTACCTTGTTTGTACCCACAGATATGAAATCAAGTTGGTTGGGGCTCATGGGATCAAACATTGGGGGTTGGGGGGGCTGTCATATATATTTCAGAGCTATTTTGTTATATAATGTCTCAGCATTTATTTTGCTGTTTGTGATTCATTTAATGTTGTTCTATAACTGTTAGCTTCATTAAAATTCCAGAGATTTGTGTCAAAGAAAGAAGTATTCTGTCTGATTTGCATTTTATTGGGCTACAATAAAAATAAAATCCTTCTTTGCACGTGCTTAATATCAAGTGAACAGCCTCTGGGCGTTTTGATTTGAAGTTTGGTAATGTCTGTATTAGGCCAGTGTGAATAAAGGGCATTTAATTGATTAATTACAGTGTTCGGAAAGTCTCTGTTTAGCACCTGATGTATTTGACGATTCAACAGCACTGTGATTGACATTAGATTAATTAGATTAACTAATTATTTAGATTATAATTTTTTGTATTTAAAAATTTTTCTTTAGTATTTAACATATCATATCTATATAGCATATACACATACAAACATGAACAAGTGTATTAACCCAAACATAAAACTATAATCACCACCACCCCAATTATGAAATTCCATATCTGCAATAGGTAAGGAACTCAAAACTCTAACTCATTTCCAGAAAAGTGTTCATATAAATGAATACATCTTTTTTTTTTTTTCTTTTTTTTTCCCCTCCTGTATTTTCGAAGACAGCAAGCTCAGGTCATCCACGTCAGATCTGCTTGAAAAATAAATTGGCAAACCTTCGACTAAGAAATGTTAAACATTTATCATGGCAAACATTCAGTTAGGTCATACTTACACTATTGTTAGTAATAGCTTTATTTATGATAAGTGTATATTGGGTAGCTGCCGAAGAAGTCTACGGTGTCCTGCTTCAATGACTACCGCCCAGTGGCACTCACATCGACCATCATGAAATGCTTCGAGCGGCTGGTTATGGGGCACATGAAGGCTGGACTGCCCACCACAAATGATCCACTGCAGTTTGCCTACCTCCCAAACCGCTCAACAGAGGATGCCATCTCATCCACCCTCCATCTGTCCCTTTCCCTCTTGGAGAAGATCACTTATGTCAAAATCCTGTTCATCGACTTCAGCTCAGCTTTCAACACCATCATCCCCCAGCAGTTGATGGACAAGCTACACCTTTTGGATCTCAACATCTCTCTGTGTAACTGGATACTGGATTTTCTAACCGGGAGGCCCCAGTTAGTCAGTCAGAGTTGGACAGAACTTCTCCTGCACCATTACACTGAGCACTGGTGCTTCCCAGGGCTGTATGCTCAGTCCTCTTCTATTCACGCTCCTGACCAATGACTGCACAGCGAAGTTCAGCTCCAACAACATCAAGTTTGCTGATGACACAACTGTAGTGGGCCTCATCAAGAACGGTGATGAATCAGCGTATAGCAAGGGGGTGGAGCAACTGTCTGGCTGGTGCAACTCCAGCAACCTGTCCCTCAATGTGAAGAAAACAAAGGAGATGATCGTTGACTTCAGGAAATCCAGCACACCTCACCCCCCCCCCCCC
>JAOVYU010000011.1:10120669-10134979 GCA_025674565.1 Synodontis membranacea | reverse complement strand
CTGCTGTCTTTGCTTCATCTCTCAATGGCCTACAGGCCAAAGTTAAAGTAATAGCCCCTAGTGCAGTGTTTGTGCATCACTATGCACACAGACTAAATCTGGTGTTGTCCCAGGGTGCTAAATGCTTGCCTGAATCAAGAATATTTTTTGCATCTCTCTCTGGGTTCACCACAAAAAGGATGTCTTTTCTTGAGTCTGCAGTTTCTTCAGGATTGCCTAGAAAAGCTCCTACTCGGTGGAATTTCACATCACGGATAGTGAGCACTGTGGCAAACAATTATGATGGCCTCCTGCAGACTTTTGACAAGACTTTTTGACAAGCAAAAGTGGCAAATCTCACATCAGACCCTCGAGGTGAACCTATGAGAATGTGCCATCTGTCACAATTGCAGGATCCCCAGGACCGCTACAGAAATCTGTACATGGCCATCCTAGAAAATCTCATGGAGCAGATTTCTCAGCGTTTTTCAAATTTGGAAAGCATGAGCTTCTTAGAACTAGTCAATCCAGGGAAATTTGATGAAATGAGACAAGTGTTTCCAGAGGAGGCATTTGAAAGTGTGCTGAAAAGTTATGGCCATTTCTTTGACTCAGGGAGACTGAGATCTGAACTTCAAGTACTATATTCAGATCGTGACTTACAGGGGAACAGGGGTAAGCTGTGTGATTTCTTGGTGTTTTTTAAAGACATGGAGTTGGATAGTGCAATGCCTCAGCTATACAGGCTGTTGTTGTTAGTGGCAACAATTGGCGCTACATCAGCAGGTGTACAGAGGAGCTTCTCCTGTTTAAAACGGGTCAAGTCATACACCCGCAACACGATGGGCCAAGATCGTTTGAGCAACCTTGTTCTCCTGGCCATTGAAAGGAAACTGGTTAAGTCCCTGGAAAAGATGGCCAATTGGTACGACAGGGTCACAGACCATTTTCTGCAAAAGGAACGGAGGGCAGAATTTACGTACAAATAACAATAAATTTTATGATGAAGGCCTAATTTGACCTTCCTCTGTTTCAAAGACTAGCAGCCACCACTGATGTGTGTGTAGGTGTACATATATGTGTGCTGGTATGTGTGAGGAGAGGAGGGAAGTTGCGTGTGGTGTAAGAAGGAAGTGAGTCCTTGTTGCGCATGTGTGTGGTAAGAGGTGCTTGTGTGTAGGTGTGCATGTGTGTGTGTAAGATAAGAGGAGAGTGAGTCCTTATGAGTATGTATGTGTGTGGTTGTTGGTAAGTTTCACGAGTTTGTGCTTTATGGGGATCATGCACTCTATGGTCCTTCCTGGAGTAACCCTACGTTACTGACGCAGCATATTTTGGGACTATATGGCCCACGGCGCCGAGTGATGGTCTCCTCCGTCGTAAACTGTCCTTAGATAAATAGCATCACCCCCTGGTATGCGGAACAATGAGGGTCTTAAGAATGTTACAAAGGGTCTGTTAGGTTATTAGGGTGTGATTCACCCTTTTGGCTCTGTTTGATCCCTACACGTCAAGCTACAAATTACTCATTAAGTGGCAAGGGTCGTTTCAGGTCACATCGCATATTCAATACCTCATACTGATGAACTGCTTGATCAGTTAGATTCGGCTCACTTTTATTCAATGCTGGATCTTACCAAGGGCTATTAACAGATTCCCTTGAATCCAAAAATCCAAGAACAAATGGCCTTTTCAACTCCATTTGGGGTACAGCAATATGTCACCTGTGTTTAATCACCAGCATTCTATAAAGGTGCATGTTTTGTGTGCTTGCAGAGCAGAGAAAGGGAGAGACAGGCAAATGTGTGATTATAGTACAGGGCTATGGGTGCCTGTGAGTATTCTAAGTTTGTGTGTCTCAGAGTGAGACTGCAGATCAACTCTGAAAAGTGAAAGTGCAAATGAATGAGTCCACCTGTCTGTCTCTTCAGTGTTCTGAAACCCTCATTTGTCACAGAATTATATAAAGATATACCTATATCTTGTATCTTACATCTTACTTGGGAAAAAAGGACAATTCAACCCTAAATAGTCCTCAATCCAGATGGCAGTGCACAGTAACAAGGCAGTCGTTGTTATCTTTTAAACCCTTGGCCATGTCCTTTCCTGTGGCAATGATTCATGGTCTTTGGAGTTTGTGCCTGCTCTCCCCAGGGAATATCCAACAAAGACATTTGACTCAAGTCTATCTGGCATAGTTTTTTTTTTTCAGTGACCCTGAAAGTCCTGCCTCCTATTGTTCAGAGACAAGAGGATGGGACCGCAAACAGTTGAGTGTCGGAAAATCTAAGCATGTGTGCAAGTGTGTATAGGAGAAAAGAGGTTAGATATTAAGTGGGGCCAAGACCATGCAGAGACCTAAAGTCCAGAAGATGTATCTTGCACTGTATATTGTTATTGGTGGATTATGTGTGGGTGTGATTGTTTTTCACATGGTCTTGTATGGGAGATAAACCTATAAGCTCAGTTTTGCACATACTGTAGCTTGTTAAAAGCTTGCACTCGCAGTCCATAATAAGCACTGCAGTAGTCAAGCCTGTAAGTAGCAAAACAGTGTATAAGAAAATAGAGGGGAAAAGGGAGGGGCAAAACCTGGCAGTGTTTCAAAGGTGAGAGAAAGCTGTCTTAGGAATGAATCTGCAGCCTGTGTTATAGGAATGAATCTGCAGGCTGTGATTGATGATATTGCCATGAAGGAGCATATACACTATCCCTTCAGAAGGTAATGGAGCGTCATTCTTTAGTTTTTGCTATACACTGAAGACATTTAGGCTTGAGATCAAAAGGTGAATACGAGAGAGTAACTCAGAATTTCATCTTTGCATCCTGATATTTACTAGATTTGCTAAGCAACTTACAACCCCTGTCAAAAATTATGGCGTCACCACACTTAGACGATGTTCACCCAGGTTTTTTTACTTTTTTTTTTTTTCTTTTTTTTAAGCAAATAAACAAATCATAGATATGATAGGATATAGAAATTGTTTAATAGCTGAACATTCTGGCTTTTACCTCAAATTATTATTTTTTTTATTAAAGGCAAATTTTTTCATATCAAGTAAAGAAAAAAAATCTGAAAGTTGAGGGAAAATGTATGGAATTAAATATTAATTCCATATTAAATATAGAAGATTAACCTCTACCAAAGTGATGGAAAATGGAGAAAGAAAGGATCTGCTCATGATCCAAAATATACAAGCTCATTGATTAAACAACCTAGAGGTCATACTGCAATACGGCCCAAAACACACTGCCAACACAACTAACAGGAAAATTTGGAAGGCTTTAGACTACTTTTAGTCAAGTATTGCAAGCAAGAGATATGCACTCAAATATTAAGTCTGATTTACTTTATCAGTTCCAATTCATTTGCTTACTTAAAAATTTAGTAGTCTTAATAGTTGCTAACACATCTAACACAATACAGTACCAGTAAGGACAAATTATTTATTTATTTATTTATTTTTAAGTCTGTGCGGAAGTATGTTGTGACACACTGTAAGGAAAGCAGTTGTGAGGTCCAAACAAATTATAATAAACAAAAAGTTTATTCAGCAACCCTTGGTCTGATGGTGTAATACCTTAATCAGGTCATATGGCAATCTTAACACATCACATTACTTGACCACCCTCCCTATTTCACTGATTGCACAGAAAACAGTGGAGCTTCTGAGACAATGGAAGAAGACCTACTGCACTGATTTGATCACTGGAAGACCACAATACAACAGAAAGAGGAATATACTGAAGGAGAAAGTTATTGAAATGTAAGTTTTCTTCATTAAAATTTAATTACAGAATAAGTCTCATTTATTTAATTGCTGCTCCTTGTGTATAATAGTACAAAATTATATGTAAAGTTTTATTTCATTTGTTCCTGAATTTTAGACACCTATATAATCACGAGAAATTGATACTACTTACGTGTAATTTTCTTCTTTGTTTTACAGTCAATAAATAAAAATGTTTAACTATCATTAGAAATCAAGGCACATCAGAGTACATTTTTTGACTACCTATTTGCTGATTCACAGTACAAAGAACAGACATTCCTGAATTGAAAGTTGGTGAGAGAAATATTATTCAAATTTTTAGGGGTTCAAGCAGCTAGGCTGCTGGAACAAGATTGTTTTTGTACAGATTTTTTTTTTTTTTTATTTGTCCCTATGTAAAAATGGTACTACAGCATAGACCATATGAGTTAAGTAGAAACTCTTCAAAAGACAGGTATAGAATGGTCCCCACACCTCATTCACCAGAAATGACACCAATAGGTGTAGCTAATAATAAGCCCATTTACTTTTTGTCTCATATCTTGGAAACCATATGAGATAAATCATAAGTATATTTCCCTCTGATTCCTTGATCCCTCAAGTTTAAATGCCCCTGAGCACACTCATTTCTGCATGCCAGATTTTCTCAACAGTTTTGAAAAATTTTAAAGTGAATCAAAACTATCTCCTCCAAGGTCATTAATATGAATCACACAAAATCCTTCATTTTTAGACTATGCTAACAAAAAGGACTTTTTTATTTGTCAAACCATTTCGACTTTAGGTATAAACCAACTTTCTGGGTGTGACCTGTAATTACTCTAAAGCAGCCAATAGCTTCTCATTAAAACATCAAAATATAACCAAACTTGGTACACTTCATGTGTACTACATATTTTGATGCATGCAAAATTTAACTTGACTAAAGTTTGCTTCACTCTAACATTTGGTCAATTACAAAGCCTTTCCTTTTGCTTTTTTTTTTCCAGAATATGCAAAATTGATAACATCTGCATATCCGCAAGTGTTCATTAAAATGCCACCAATATTAATTTAAATATTCTCTAGACACTGGATGCCAAGTCTTGTAAATACTCTTCAGATCAGACAAACACTGAATCAAAACATACTTTTAAGGTGCACTTTAGGTTCAACATTTTCTATTTCATCCAATTTTCAACAAAACTTCACCTAGTATTTGACAAAACATGAGCAAAAACGTTTATTTACCCTCTACAGGTAATTTTTTTCAGAATTCAAGTACTCAGGTTACATTTTTAAGGAAATAATTTTGTGCATTTTCACAAAGCAGATATCACTGGATTAAATTTTCAAAACATATAAATAGATAAATTATTACCCAAGTACAGATAGCTAGACAGACAAGACAGACAGATAGATTAAATTTTATATAAATAAAGTAAGGTACAACTAATAGGATAAGGTTAATATAAAGATGAATGGAATCAATGGAATTAACGAACAAAGTTACACCATTAGTGATAACTGTTTCAAACCCTATTTAGGAAGTAATGAATCCATATACATTTGTGGTAGCTGTAATTTTTGGACAATACTTGATCATTTACCTTTTTGCATCAAGGGTTTTATGTAAATGTGATCAAGCAGTGTTTCTGTTGTTGGTGAAGTTTAGCGTTTTAGTGTAACCTTGTTGTTCCATGAAGTTTTGAAGGGGGAGGGGTTATAACTGACTAATGATGTAACTGAATTATAATGGCTCACCAATTATAATTCAGGGCAATCTTTGTGGTTATCACAAAATATTTCTGCTTCTTCCTTTAGTTACATGTGGTTCTCATTTTATTGTTGAGAATCATATTTCTTGACCAAAAAACCTGCTAAGACAGCTTCTACACAACTAGGCAATTACATATAAATTCTGGGTGCTAGTTTCCTGTTCTTTTTTTATTAAGGTATTTCTTTTAGAATTTCTTATTATTTTTGGTTTATGGTTATGTTTGCTTGGTTGTACATTTCAACATAAATTTGTTTCTCTCTTCATGACTGTGCAGTCTCGTCTTGTTTTCTCTATATCACAGTATAACCCCCCAAAAAATAATTTCTCTCTTTATATGCGTGTCTACAGTGCATCTCTTATTTCATACTAACAACATTGTACACTTATTACTACATAAAGAATGTCAAGACAAATATTGACATTTTAATAAACAAAGCTTTGCCCTTTTATGCCTCCATCACTAGGTGGTGGGTTAGGTTGAATAGAATGGATTAAGATGTATAAAATGGATTAAGAGCAGATGAACTGATTACATTTTGCAATTGATACAAACTGGGTCAAGGTCATGGCAGAACCAAATGTCTGAAATTATTTTACTTCAATAGCTCACTTCAGCTTTGGAGTATATTTTAAGGTATTTCAGAAATGCAAACTTGTCAAAAGTAGGATTAGGCGACAGAGACATCCCCGCAAATTCTGTTGGTGTTAAAGCTTTAAGATTAAAAAGTTATAAAGTTCTTAGAACAAAGCAAGTAAAAATAATGTTTTGTGAGTAATTAAATGGACATTTAACATCATAAAGGTTATGCCTTAAAGGAGATTATAGAATGGCTTAAAACGAATAGTAAAAGAAAAGTCCAATGTTTCTCAGCTCAGCAATGCAATTATTTACAACTTATAGACTTTCTGCATTCTGTAACCAACACCATGTTGGTGCATTTTTAGCTTGGTGTTAATATTCTGTAACTTAATAAATACTTAAATTCAAAGAGGACAACATATTTATGGATAAATTTATAGTTTCATAACGTTATACCCGGAATTAGTATACCTATGTGAAGCTGCATTGTGACAATGTTCATTGTTAAAAGTGCTATACAAATAAAATTGACTTGAATTGAATCAAATTGACAATCCTCTTTACACAATCAGTATTGCTAAAATATTTGGGAACAATCAGTCTTATGATATTCACACATTATTCATGTACAATTGTATCTGTGATAAAGGTAACCTGAAGTCTCAAAATGATGTCTTCTTTAATAGGCTTTAAAAGGAATCTTTTCTTCAAACATTCTCAGTGGCTGAATCTTTACATTTTACCAGCTGCTCCATCCGAGCTTTCTGGAATGGGATCATGCACTCTTTGAAATCCTGAACCTGCCTCTTGCATTTCCTCCAGTCTTCGTGCTCTGCCATGCACTCCTGAATTGCATAATGTAGTGCAGAACAGCCTGTCCTAGAGATCAGACGATCTACCAGATCATTTTCCTCCTCGGGTCTGCTCCGGTTGTGGGGCAAGAGTGAAGAATTGGATGCCATTCTGCCTTAAATCTGGGTTAGAAATAGGAGGGCAATATGTTGACACAACAATCAAATGTTTCATTTTTAAAATACGATATAGCTGTGGCAATTAAAGCATTTAAGAGTTTAAGCATTTAGAATTTTTGCAATAATGAACCAAATGGGTCTAACTCTCAACTTTGCACTAACAGTAAATCTTTTTTTAATTCCCATATAACCCAGCTACCAGCAAAATCTGCAATTTCATGGAGCTAGACAGAACATAGCCTTAATGGTGCCAAATTGGTAGTTAAAATTCTGCTATAAGCATGATATATAGAGAAGAACATATACCACTTTTAAATGCAATCTTTAGACTGGAAATGTGAAATTCTCACCCATTCTCTCACTCAAACTCCATACTGCTTTATCTATAGTGGATTGTTTAAATCTGAAAGTGACTGCTAGGGGTGTGGAAAAAAAAACGATTCACAAAAGAATCACGATTCTATCTCTACTGATTCAAAATCGATTCATACAGGATACAAAATCGATTCATATTTCCCATCTTGTAATGGCACAAGTTTAATTGTTTTTCCGTATAGGAGTTTGCCAATCCTATAGATGGCGCAATGCCGGTTTCTGCTCAGACAGTAATCCTTGGTGTGAGCAAGAAGAAAGTGAGTGTGTGCATGTGCATGCAATGGAAAACGCAATGAAAAAGAACATTCAGCCTGCCCCGTCCTCATTTAAGGCAGACGTTTGGGCACGTTTTGGATTCTACAACATCGATAGCATGAAAGAGCTTGATAAAACTCATGTCATATGAAAGCTTTGTAAAGCTAAAGTCAAATATTTTGGAAACACTACAAAACAGTTAAAAAAACTGTTGTCTGCTGAAATGGAAACGGCTTAGGTAAAAAGAAAATGTTCACAATTAGTTAACATTTTGGATGTTACACTTGTTACAGCACTTTACAGCCAAATGTAGCAGCATTTTTATTTATTCTGATAATGGCACTTTACAACCAAATATAGCAGCACTTATTTGGCTTTATTTGATCTACTTTTATGTAAAGTGTTCATTTAAGTTGTTTAATTTAAGTTAAAGGTTTGCAGTTTGTATTTGCAACAGTTTATATTTTTGTAATGCAACTTTAACTATTATCTCAGGGCTGTATTTCCTATCAGACTGATGGGAAAATAAAAAATAGTGGACATTTTGAATCGGGAATCGTTTTGATTCGAGAATCAGTTTTGAATCATGAGCCCAAGAATCGAAATCGAATTGAATTGTGCAGGTTTTCTGAATCGTGCACCCCTAGCAACTGCAACACATGGAATGAACCTATACATATTTGTTCCCAAACAGATGAGTGGAGACAAAGAATAAAACATGAAAAAAGAAAGCTAGAGCCCTCACCCCCTTCCTTGCTCACCCACCTATACTTCCTTCATGTGTATTCTACTGAATGGCATGAACTGCAGATATATCACACTTTTGCAATTCCACAAGAACACGTCTAGGCACTCTACTTTACTAGCCTAATACAAAACTTATGTAAAACAACAGCTGAATTATGAACTGACATGGTTGCTACAAAAGACATCTAGACATGGTTCCAGCCACTGTGAAATGAATATAATGTTATATTTCAAAACAAAAAAAAAAAGGTTTAAAAGGTTGAAATTTGGTGTTTAAAACCTGAAACCTAATTAAAAGGGTTTTGCAAGTTTGAAACTAATTTTTGAATACTTGCATAATGTTTTGAAAGGCTGAAAATACCCATAAAAATCTCAGCAAACATTATTTCATATTTGTGTTTTATTGCAAACAGGAACAAGTAATAAGAAATTTACCTTGATGAAAAGTCAATAATAATTCAATTAAGTAACAAGCAATGGTAAAACATACATTAGCGGCTTAACACAGCAAGAGGAGAGAAACCGTCATGATTTAGCACATACATGCTTAAGAGGAAACGGGAACTGTGTCTGCTGATTTCTCTGTAACATAATTCTGAGTTTCAAATCAGAGCTGTGTGACAATGCTGCCAAAATCACGATTGGCAAGCTTGCAACTGAGGTTAAATCTCTGGAAAGTGGCCATTGTAAACTCTCAGTCTGCAACACGAGTGCAAATGTGCATCCACAAAATAGAGGTGCATTCTGACATCAGCTAATGCCCTCCACATGCCCAACCCTGAGGCCCAATTTGTAGTAGAAGCTGAAGCCTGACAAAGGTATGCAAGCCTGGATCAGAAGCTGTACCCAGGTGCATATTTCTCCCATCGCCTCCCCCCAATCATATAACAGTAAAGGGGGACTAAATCTGAAATGGGACGTTAAACAAAGAACATATGAGTGATGGTCAGGTATCCACAAACCTCTCTGGAAGAAATTAACAGACATTTCCTACAAATTCCAGATACAAATTTTTTTTTTCATTTAGAGCATTTAATTGCAGAAAATGCAACTGGTCAAAATAAAAATGATTTTTTTTTTTTTTTTTTACATTTTTTTAAAATAATGCACAGAACTCAAGATCATATTATACTTTAAACAACACAATACTAATGTTGTAACTAGATCCCGACCGATAAATCGGTGTGCCGATATAATCAGAGAATAAGAGCCTTTTGCAGATAAACCAGGATCAGTATTTATAATGGCCAATAAATGGCAGCTGAAAATAAATTGAGAAAGGGAAAATGGATCCTGCATCTCTGGTATGACTGTTGCATAGTTTGTCCACAAGAGGTTGCTCTGCAGCTCCCCTGTTGTCGACACATGGATCACCACAAATCCCAACAATATACACTATATTGCCAAAAGTATTCACTCACCCATCAAAATAATTAAATTCAGGTGTTCCAATCACTTCCATGGCCGCAGGTGTATAACTTCAAGCACCTAGGCATGCAGACTGCTTCTACAAACATTTGTGAAAGAATGGGTGGCTCTCAGGAGCTCAGTGAATTCCAGCATGGTACCGTGATAGGATGCCACCTGTGCAACAAGTCCAGTCGTGAAATTTCCTCGCTACTAAATATTCCACAGTCAACTGTCAGTGGTATTATAACAAAGTGGAAGCGATTGGGAACAACAGCAACTCAGCCACGAAGTGGCAGGCCATGTAAAATGACAGAGGTCAGCAGATACTGAGTCGCATAGTGCGCAGAGGTCGGCAACTTTCTGCAGTTAGTCGCTACAGACCTCCAAACATCATGTGGCCTTCAGATTAGCTCAAGAACAGTGTGTAGAGAGCTTCATGGAATGGGTTTATATGGCCGAGCAGCTGCATCCAAGCCATACATTACCAAGTGCAATGCAAAGCATTGGATGCAGTGATGTAAAGCACACCGCCACTGGACTCTAGAGCAGTGGAGACGCATTCTCTGGAGTGATGAATCATGCTTCTCCATCTGGCAATCTGATGGACGAATCTGGGTTTGGCGGTTGCCAGGATAACGGTACTTGTCTGACTGCATTGTGCCAAGTGTAAAGTTTGGTGGATGGGGGATTATGGTGTGGGGTTGTTTTTGAGGAGCTGGGCTTGGTCCCTTAGTTCCAGTGAAAGGAACTCTGAATGCTTCAGCATACCAAGGGATTTTGGACAACTTCATGCTCTCAACTTTGTGGAAACAGTTTGAGGATGTTCCAACATGACTGCACACCAGTCTGTAAAGCAAGGTCTGTAAAGATATGGATGAGCAAGTTTGGTATGGAAAGAACTTGACTGGCCTGCACATCCTCCAAGTCCTGACCTCAACCTGATAGAACACCTTTGGGATGAATTATAGCTGATACTGCGAGCCAGGCCTTCTCGTTCAACATCCGTGTCTGACCTCACAAATGTGCTTCAGGAAGAATGGTCAAAAATTCCCATTAACACACTCCGAAACCTTGTGGAGAGCTTGCCCAGAAGAGTTGAAGCTGTTATAGCTGCAAAGGGTGGGAAGACATCATATTAAACCCTATGGAAGGTTTTCAAAGGAGTTGACAATGATCCCAGTCAGTAGAGTCTCCCTCTGCCAGTCTGTAACTTTGTTGTCCCCAACGTCTGGTGCTTGACCTTGTTCTCTCTGAACCAAGCAGTTCTGAGGTGCTATCTATGAAATTTTGAGGATCAAAGCATCCTGAATCCCTCTGCCAGTAAAGCCAGAATTGAACCATTTTTTTTCTCACTCAATACCTTTCTTGTTAACTCTTTTGGCATGATGAATAGATATTTTTGTATTCAAATTAATTTAAGGTACTACTAGCACTGTTTTTGTCATAAAACTGGTCCTAAGAGGATAGTGATGACCACAGAAGTGGGTTTTATACTTTTCATCATTAAATAAGATTTGGTTCAGATGATCACCTAATCAGTACATTATTAAGTAAAACGAAGTGTGCCGGTGTTGAAATTCCACCACAGACACTGGAATGAAATGGCAGTTATACATATGGAAAATTGTAAAACTACGTATTACATATTCGGAAGTGTAGACCAGAAATTATTTCCCGGTCATGGCAACTTCCAGTAAGGGTCCCCAGGATTAGACTTCTAATGTTGAAGTGAGCCTAGAATGGAACTGAGGGAGAGTTATAAAACTAAACTCAGAAGTCACCCAGCTTAACAAGGTCCAACAGGACAAACTGATGAATAGTGGGCTGAAACAAGACAAACCCAGACTAGGTTCCCACATCAAACTGACATCTGCACTGACTAAGAAGCAGCTCTTGGCCCAATTCTCCAACATCAAAAAAACTTGAAAGACTAGATAGAACACACACAGTGTAGTGCTGTAATGGTTATGAGCAGTCCACTCCATGTAGTAGTGATGTAATGGACAACCTGAAGCTTTGGACGAGCTTCAGTTCGCTGCTGATGATGATTGATGGTCCAGGTGAGTTTTACTGATACAAATGGAACAAACTAGGAAGAGGACTCACATTTCACATTCTCACATTTGTGACCGTTTTGCAGTACTGGCTCCAAATAAGGTATACAGTAAAACCTCGCACATTAGCATTTCTGTATTCACATATTCGAGAAATTATGCAGACCCGGAAGTAGATAAATTAATTATTATTTCTCTGTATGTCTTTACTGGGAAGATTATCTAATTTCACCTCATTGGTATTCTAAGGCAGCCTATTAGTTCTGCCTGTCACTAGAGGGCAGTACAGTGCCTTAACTCCTTGAAAACGACAGAGGCTCAGAGCTGTAGAAGAAGATTTTCGTCTGCGTCATTCTTCAATTCCTGCAAGATTACAGTATGGTACTAGCGTTGTGTTCAACTATTTGTGTTCAACAGGATTTTCATTATATTTCAATAAATATACTTTTTGTGACATTTTTTTTTTTTGTGGTGTGCATTGTGATTTTTCTAATGTGAAATATGTGCCATGGCTTAAAAAGGTTTGGAAACACTCAATTATTATTACTGTATCCTAATTGCTGTTGCAGTTTTGCAGTTGTTATGCATTTCAGCCTTCCCTGTTCCATATGAACATGTCTTTTTCAAAGAAGGGGAGACTGTTAATAAGAAAAGGAACAGATTGATCCTCAAGACTACTGAACAAACACTTTACTTAAATAAAAATCTTTAAACTCTCCATGTGCTTCTTTCACACAACCATGTTTATTCATCAGTTACATAAGCAAAGTATACAGTGCCTTGCAAAAGTATTCACCCCCTTGGCATTCTCTCTATTTTGTTATCTTCAATTAAATTTACTTTTAAGTGATGGAACTACAGATTAATGAAGTTAAAAAGGAAAAAAACTTGTTTTAACTAATTCTAAAAAATATAAAACTGTAAAGTGGTGCCTGCATATGTTTTCACCCCCTTTGCATTGAAGTCCCAACCACTACCTTCAAAAGCCAATTAATTAGTTAAATAAGATCCACCTGTGATCAATGTAAGTGTCCAATTACCTCAGTATACAGTATATACACCTGTTTTGATAGCCCCCAGAGTCAACACCGGTGCAACACCACTAAGTAAGGGCTACCACCAAGCAAGTGACAGCATGAAGACCAAGGAAACTCTCCACACAGGTCAAAGACAAAGTTGTAGAGAAGTACAGATCAGGCATGGATTATAAAAAAAATCCCAAACCCTGAACATCCCAAGGAGCACCATTAAATCCATTATTAGAAAATGGAAAGATTATGGCACCACAGCAAACCTGCCAAAAGAGGGTTGTTCACCAAAACTCACAGACTGGGAAAGGAGGGCATTAATCAGAGCAGCAACCAAGAGGCCAAAGATAACCCTGAATGAGCTGGGCAGCTCTACTGCAGAGATGGGAGTAACTGTCCATAAGTCACAAACTGCACAGAGCTGGGCTTCATGGAAGAGTGGCCAAGGAAAAGCCATTTACTTTTTTTATTGGCGACTCCCCAAACATGTGGAAGATGGTGCTGTGCTCAGACGAGACTAAAATAAAACTTTTTGGCCATCAAGGACAATGCTATGTCTGGCCGAAAACCTAACAACTCTCATCATGCTGAGAATACCATGTGAAGTGAAAGTGATTCATTGTCATTATTGACACACCACAGCACACAGTGCACAACAACGAAATTTGTCCTCTGCTTTTGACCCATATGTGAAAGTGACACAAAGCAGGCATTTTCAGTGCCCGGGGAGCAGTGCTTGGGGGCGGCACGTTGCTCAGGGTACCTCAGTGGTACCTGCTGGCCGTGGGACTCGAACCTGCAATCTTTCGGTTACGGGGCCGCGTCCCTAACCATTAGGCCACCATCTGCCCCGTGTTGGGGGCAGCGTCATGCTGTGGAATGTTTTTCATCGACAGGGACTGGGAAACTGGTCAGAATTGAAAGAAAGTATAAAATATGGAGAAATTCTAGAGGGAAACCTGTTTCAGTGTTTCAGAGATTTGAGACTGGGACAGAGGTTCACCTTCCCTCAGTGACCCTAAACACACTGAGCAACACTCCAGTGGTTTATAGTGTACTGTTTTCACATGTTAAAAAACACAGTTTACACACTTTGTACAGTAATTATTCATCAGCATGCACTGTGTTAAAAGCTTCGTGTAATTAATCTTTTTTTTTTTTTTTTTTTTTTTTTTTTTTTTTAAATTCATTTGGATAAGAAGCTTCATTGGTTCAGAAAGTTTCATTGCCACATAGGGCTGGGTATCGAGTTCGATACTTTTTAAGCACTGACCGAATCGTCTCAATACTATCGAGTACCAAAATTTTCGTTCGGTACCAAATTTCGATACCTAAGGGTATAATCTTGTCAACGTCAGTGAGCTAGAAAACGTGCGGCA
>JAOVYU010000011.1:10098080-10110177 GCA_025674565.1 Synodontis membranacea | reverse complement strand
GTAGAAAATGTTTCAGATCTTTGAGTTCAGCTCATGCAAAATGGGAGCAAAACCGAAAGTGTTGCATTTATATTTTTCCTGCTTGTACCCTGGAAGTGGCCTCCAAAGCCTTGGTTTCTACTGATGATTTCATTGGTGGATAGAATGTCTTGGCAGCTTTGCCCTTGATCAGGACTGATCAATTGAACAGGATGATTTGGCACCCTGAGTCAAGTTACCTGCTACTGAAGATTATTTATTGGCCTGTATATTAATAAATCACAGGTTAAAGACTTTAACAATACACTTCAAGAGATGGTTCTGAAGGCGGGTCTCCAAAGACACAGGTACACTGAAGATCCATGAATAATGTGCACTCCATCATAGACTAACCCACTGGGTAGTGGTGGATATCATCACCTTAGGTTACAGCCAGGCTACTGCATTGACACACAACTCTATAAGGAGCGTCACCTCCTAAAGGACAGTGCTTAGAAATGTGCTGCTCTATGAAGTCTGTGCTGCAGCTACCATGAACTCTCTCCAAATCAAATTCCAGCATGATGGCTTTGGTAATCATATCCAGACACCCTTCTGGTCAGTCACTGGGGTATGTCATGACATTAAAGTATAGGTTATACCTGTATACAAGTGTTAAATGCCCAACGTTAGGAAGGATGATGAAGAATGCTTGTTCCTTATATAACTATTCTTCTATAAAACGAGGTGTCACTTGGGACCTGTGCTGACCTAACAAGAAGTGAGATGGATTAATGAGATAGTGACTTTGTTGTGTCAAAATGTAAAAAAAAAAAACCATGGCAGTTAGAAGGTGTACACAGAACCAGAGTCATATACATAACTAGCATAATTAATCCTGTACAGTGGAACTGCTTGATATAAGTAGCATGATAGTTCATGTAGCATCATACAACAATGCTGCATATCGACCACAAAAATGAGGAAGGAGAATTATTTTCATGATTATGTAATTGACATAAACATATTATTACTGTTATTCTATTACTTAATAACACGATGTCTCTTAGGCCAGTATTGCATGTTGTATTTTTACTTATACTATGTTGATAATAATTTTGGAGGTTTTTAAAATCCTGTGATTGAAATAAAAAGAAAAAGGTTTTAAGTCAGATTGAACAAAAACTATGACAATATTTCAGAAACATATTACATGATGGGGTATTTTGCCTTATTAATGACAAAAATTGACAAAAATGTCTAAATTTAACACCTGTCCCTATATATCTGAATTCATGGCAATTTTGAAATATCACTACACAAAAAATTTCATGGTTTTAATTGTATATGGATGTATAAAATTGACCAAAAATATGTAACCTCAAAGAAGCCATTGATGATTCTTAACAAGGGATTTCTGAAACATGTCTAGTTAAAACCATGTTCATAAACGTTTCATTCAAAAAATTAATTAATTTAAAATAGTTATTTGTTGTTAAAGATGGTTAGGGGTCTCCCTGACCCCAAAAAGCTTTGCTCATTTTTCATCTCAAATAAAAAAAATTAAAGGCTCAGCCCTGATTGAATGCTTTAATATGCTTTCAAAGTATGAATTTATAGACATGCCCATTGCTTGACAAAACTACAAGAACATATAAACTTACGGAAATAAGACGATCTAGTAATACACACTATAACAATTTGGTGGCACTAGGTGGCAGTATATGCTTTTATTTCCTACATGAACATCAATACGGTAGTTGATAAGTGGGATATAAAAAACAAAATATAATTCTACTTGGTCTACAACACATACAAACTAAATTCAATTTTATTCTCATGCTCCAAGTCTAATTTTATTGCAATGTATAAAACAAAACATTTTTATTAAAAAAAAAAAAGTTTATTGATGTCAGAAGCATACCAGAATGTCAATGTAACAATTACATTTTCTCTCTTCTTTTAGTCATTGTGGCAATTACAGTGGTATTCAAAGTACAGTAAAGTAATTGATACGGCACTAACAAGAGTGATGTGAAAGAAAATTAAAAGATAAAAAAAAAACACATTAAAAGATATGAACTGCAACCTCACATTAAACTAGGTTCTGATGCACCTAAATGTCCAATTCCAAGCCAATTTTAATTGACACCCCATCTCACGAATCCCCGCTAGACTGAAATAGACAAAAAAAAAAAAAAAAAAAAAAAAAAAAAAAGGGCCACAGGTACAACCATTACCCAAAAAAAAAAAAAAAAAAAAAAAAGAAAAAAAGGGGGGCGGGGGAGAGATTCAAAGTGAAACAGGAGTGGATAGGCAGAGAGAAACACATTACACTTTTGTAGTGTTACTATACAAAAGAGGGGACTGTACAGCTTAAAAACCATATCATATACACTGTCTTAACTTTTACTTTTCCACATTTGCCTATTTTATGGCAATAGTTAAGTGTGTACAGGGGGTTAAATGCTTTTATAAACAAGAATCTAAGCTCTACTTTGTAACCAATTCACTCATCATCATCATCATCTTCCTCATCATCTTCCTCATCGTCATCATCTTCATCATCATCATCATCATCAGCTTTGTCTGGCTTGGTGGGGGCTTTGGCAGCACCCCCTACAACTTTTCCCTTTCGATATGCAGCAATGTCCTGTAAAAAAAAAACAAAAAACAAACATAAGTAAATTAACAACTTATAACACACACACACACACACACACACACACAGTGATTAAGACTTCCCTTTACCAAACTTTTCAAAATTATAAATTATATTCTAATGAATTTCAAATTCTAACTCAAAGACATTTTATTAACGGGAAAAAAAATACCTTCTCATATTTCTCCTTCAGCTTGGCTGCCTTCTTCTCATAAGGCTGCTTCTCTTCAGCAGACGTCTTGTTCCACATCTCTCCAAGCTTCTTAGCCACATCTCCAATAGACAGACCTGGGGTCTCCTCTTTCACCTTGGGCCGATATTCCGCACAGAAAATGAAAAAGGCCGACCTTTTTCCAAGAGTGAGAAGCATTTTTTGCATATGTCAAAACCTGTAGAACCAAACCTTTCACTAATGCATATCACTGCTAAGATTAAAGAAGCCAGCCCATCCTTCCCAAAATCCTCTGCACCAAATAAACAGTCACCATTTTCAAGAGTAGCAATATTCCAAAAACAACCTGCAACAATTCAGCTATGTGACAGGGCTTAAACTGTAATGTGACCTGCAAGATATTTTGTCAAGATATCTGTGTAAAATTATTTTGACTGATCCATTCCATTTTTATATGACTATTCTGTTGTAACGGACATGAGCCAGTCTTGCCTGTTGCCACAAGGAAAGAGAAGATGAGGCATATTTTGTTCAAAGCTTCTGCTTTCAGAGGTTCTGCTGCACAGAAAGCTAGCAGGTAGCAGTCATGGGCTTTCAAAACAAAAACAATGCATTGGATTCTGGGAAGTGTGAGCCAGACACTTTAAACGCGCTATACAATGGAAACCTATATGATTCTTACGGGGGTCTCTTAGGAGCATTGGGGTCCTTAAACCTCTTCTTCTTTTCACCTCTGGGAGGAACATAGTTCTTCATCTCCCGCTCATAACGTGCCTTGTCAAGTCTGGCCATGTCTTCAAACTTGCCCTTTTCCTTGGCTGACATTGTCTGAATCAAATAAGAATAGTTTGTAATAAATACAGGAGAAAACTGCACAGAACTACATTTAAAATGTACAGTAAAAGATTATATACCTTCCACCGCTCAGAGCACTTTTTAGAGAACTCTGAGAAGTTGACTGATGTGTCAGGGTGTTTCTTCTTATGCTCCTCTCTACAGGTCTGGACAAAATATGCATAAGAGGACATTTTGCCTCTTGGTTTTGCTGGGTCTTTCCCCATCTTCCTGATACCCCTGAAATAAATGAAAGTATTGAAAAATGCTCCACATAATCAACCTCTATATTGCATTCAATGTTAGAACTCCCATTAGGCTAGACTTATTCTGGATGCTTCATTTGTTTATGTAGATCAGATGCCAAGATTTATTTTAGGCATTTTCTGTTAAATGTACACACCTTGACTTTGCAGACAATTAGGTACACACTATCTCAATAACTGTGATGTATTTAAACATTAAAGTTAAAAATAAATACATAAATGAATAATCTAATAAAGTTCAAAATTAGTAATAAGTAAGAGCAAATTCACAATTAATTTAAGTTCTAATTATCTTAAAATATCGTATAAAGCATAAATTAACCCTTAACATTTAAAAATAACAAAGACAAATATTGTCTATTGAAATAGGGTTTTCTTTCCCTATTCAATCATACACAGCAATGGCGCACAAGCCGTCTTGTTGAGGGGAAAGGAGGTCAACAACGACGGCAATATTTCTCCTTCCATTTTGTGAGAAAGGCTTCTTCATGAAAGAAAGTACTCCTAAAATGTCTCCACCCGCCTTCCTGTTCGCTTTTTAACTCGACAAATAAATCGCGACAATCAGTGTTCTTGACAATTTTTTTCCAGCGGAAAAGCCTATGCACTCGTCCCCGTGTATAGTAATACACTTGGTCTGTACTAAGTCTACGTACGGACTGTGTAGAGTTTGCAGTAGGCTCGGAATGGCCGCTTGTCTTCATGCACTAACACTAGAGAATATGGCTCCTTCTCTTTGTGTCAATGCTCAGCCATTACACTGCACGGAATAGGGGGCAGAGCAGCCGTAATACCCACCTCAGTTCAACCACGAAATAAACAACGTTTCCATGCACGGATAATTAAGAAAAAACATTCGTTGGAACGATGAAAGATTAAAATTTTATTTTCCAGCGAACTATGTCTCGTTTCATGATCAATAACTTAAGAAAACACGGTTTGAAAAAGTTGATGTGAACTGCGCTTGTCATAGGCTATGTGGCTTCGCCTTGTTTCTTAAGCGAGTAGTCAGCCATTACACAGTGAAGAACAAATCTGGAGACATTTTAATTCTTGTTTACGTGCTGCTAAAATTACCGCATGAATAAATACAAACGTTATATTTAAAAATATACATGATATTTTTCCTGTGTTTTTTTCCTCTACATGTTTTCACATGAGAGGTCTCTTGCTATGCACTGCAATGGCTAGCTAACTGATTTGCTAGTTCGCTAGCTGCCAGTATTACCGTCCATATGTACCTTGTTTGTACGCAATACAGGATCCCAGCCGCACGTTAAACGTTAGCTATTAATAATATCAAAATACATGTAAAATTATGGCCATTAATGATTAAACACAGGCAAAATTATTACCACACAATTTTTCTCGGTAAGGTTATATAAATTTTAAGAAATTATAAAACCGCATTTTGTTTTATAAATCCTTTTTATATATTAAAAAAAAAAAAAAAACATTAAATGAAGACACCGTAGACCCGTTTGCAATTCGTTTTTGTGTTACTGCATTATCTTAATAATTTTTATTAACCCCTAATTTCTACAGATGACACTTACCAAAGACTGCTGCTGATTCTCAATGTACTGCAATGGCTGTGTGGAGGTAATAACGATACGCAGTCGTCTCACTCTGCTCTCTGCTCTGTAACATTACTCTCAGTAGGGCTGTGTCCCATTGGCTACCGCCAAGCCGACCGCTGCTCTGATTAGCTAGAAACTTTCCATTGTTCTAATAACAGACCTGGCCGGATTGGATGCCGTTTGTGAAACGTCATGAATCTTTTAAATGGCGGGCTAATACAAACTGCACTGTACTTCAACGCTGAACTTAAAGCAGTGTTGGTAGACTGTGCGGTGTGTAAGCTATAGTATTATAGTTCTATGTGCGCCACACGGAGCATTCAGTCAGTGGGTTTATATGGAGGGTGGTAGGGAGCGCTCTAGTGTGATAACAAACATTGAATGAAATTAATCTTTTCAAGGCTGCCACCCTGCTTAACTCAAAGTCTCTACCATCTTAGATCAATTTTAGCTTAATATGTAGTGACAATTTTCATAATTGTGTGGATTTTTAATTACTTCCTGTTATTCAGCCAATACAGTTTTTAAAAAGCATCATGACACCAGTTTCTAGTATTGTTCATTGGAAATAAACATACAATCAGCAATTTTATATTGCATCTTTCTTTTCAGAAAGGAAACAGTGTTTGCACACTCAGGCAATTTAATATATTTCCAAATTAATATTTTCTTTCAACTTTGGCTGTTTAAGGCGAATTCAGTAGCCTACTTTCTTTTGTTGCATTAATGAATTAACTCTATAATTTTGCAAATGGTACTGCACTATTATTGAATTTACTACAGCAAAATTAACAGAGGTTTATTTCACTTTAAAGATTGAATGATAATTAATCTATAAAGGTGTTATCTTCATTCTGCCTGTCTCAACCTGTCTGTCTGTCTTGCATGTCATTGTGTTATCTTAAACTTTTCTTAATAATTATAATAATAATTATAATAATAATAATTATAATAATAGTAATAATAATAATAATAATAATTATTATTATTATTATATCTATATTTGTATTTCCTGAAGGAAATACCAGTGCTTGCAAAGCAAAAAAAGCATTTAAAATAGATAGATAGATAGATAGATAGATAGATAGATAGATAGATAGATAGATAGATAGATTTAGTTAATCAACTGTTTAAAAATGGACAGTGCATCATCTCTAAAAAGTGAAGCCATCACAGGTCTAGCACCTCTGCTGCAGTACAGTTTTTAGGACTGCCCATCCCCATGAGTTTCAATAACAAAACAACCTGTATGTTCCATTTTACTTTTCTTTTCTAAACTGTCTTTCCATCTACTGATTCAAACAGGTATATTCTCTTATGCTGATATCTGCATATTTATTTTTTATCTTACTCCAAAAATAATAATAAACAAAAACATTATACTGTACAGTAAGATGTGTCTACAATTGACTGACAGCCCTGACTTTAAAAGACACATTAATATTACCACACAATTTACAGCCATATAACTACTTATTTGAACTTTTCTGGACATATGCATGAATACATTCTGTTAGCCATTTCTGTTAAAATGTTTGAAACATAGAGAGGTTTCATAATAAAAGTTAATCACACTAGCTACCTAGCCATATAGCCTCCATCCTGTCAGCCAGCTATCAAAATTTGCATAATAGCCATGTCTAGTAAGTTTGGATGTATAATATAAAAAAAAAAATTACTATATGGGGCAGTTTTTCCTATTTCCCATTCAAAGTCTTTGGGTAAAAAATAATGGATGGAAGAATAAAAAAGATGGATGTGGGAGAAATATAAAAAGGAAAATAACAAAGCTAAAGTGTTATGTACAATATTACAGCAAAGTTTGAACAAAGTTTCTACATTAAGTGATTCAGGTTGAATTAATCACAGAAAATCATTTTGAAGAAGAAAAGGGAATAATAATAATGATTATTAGTAGTACAGGTATTCCAAATAAAGAGGCTGGTAAAGTGGCCAGTATATGTACTGTTACTAATAAAGTGGCTAGTGAGTGGAGGTGTTCCTATTAAAGTTGACAGTGATTTATAGTTGATTTGGGATCCATGTCTTGAAATGGGTAATCTTTACTAAATGCTTAATCACTAATGGGGGTGGAGACCTGACTGAAAAAGATGAATGCAGCTAATAGTGGTTTGATCTATGCATGTCAGGTGATCTAGTTAGAGTTATGACTGGACTTTGATGACTTTTGATGAATCATGACTGAATAGCAGAGCTTGGCTTCTGTTTGTCTTTATTTCAATGGGACGAGTGCTAGTCATTTTCAGGTGTTTTAAGGTTTGTTTTTTGGTGAGTTGCCTTTAGGTGCACTGTGAAGTTTGGTGGCTCTCTGGAGTAGTGTGACTGAGCAGGAACACCTTGATTCTGAAGCCCCATTCATTTCACTGGGGGCAAAAATTCGTTGAAATCTATGGTAGAAAAAGGGATGGATGAAAAGAAAAAGAAGGAAAAAGAACTAATTTTCACTTTAGTCACTAGAGTCACTTTAGTCCAAAGAAACCCACAAAAGTTTAATAATATTCACCAAAATGCTTAAAAATAATTATTTGATTATTTATAAGTTTGACCACTTACAAAGAAATGAACAGTTGCGTCAGGAAGGGCATCTGGCGTAAAAGCTCTGCCAAATCAAAACATTTAAGCGGACCCTGTAAAAGATGGGATAAATGCTAGGAGAGAGGAGAGGAGACAGAATATCGGCCAAAAAAACACACTACATAAGAGTTATAAATTGATTTGCAAAAAATCAAAGTTCATTGGCAAACATAAGACGGGCCTGTACAACTATATATATAGATATATAGATATATACTCACAGTTAATCCACTCCAGACTCTACCGCGATAAGTGAATTTCCGGGTAGTTAGAGCATAGAAAACCTGTTTACGACCTTCTAAATACAGTTTTTAACATTATTTCTAGACATTATTTCCCTCTAGACATGAAATAACACCCAATTTTTTGGAAAAAAAGTTAATAAAAAATAAAAAATAATTGACTCAAGACAACTGAGCGCAACCTGCATTTTCACTGTCTCGATCAACTTTTTAATGAATATACAGTACTGTATTTGAAAAAAATGCGATAGAGTGAAGCTGCGAAATTTGAACCGCGAAGTGGCGAGGGTCGACTGTATATATAAACACACACACCCCGATCAGGCAACATTGTGACCACTGACAGGTGAAGTGAATAACACTGATTATCTCTTCATCTTGGCACCTGTTAGTGGATGGGATATATTAGGCAGCAAGTAAACATTTTGTCCTCAAAGTTCATGCTTTATCAGTAGGACAAATGGGCAAACATAAGGATTTGAGCAAGGTTGACAAGCAACAAATAGTGATGGCCAGACTACTGGGTCAGAGCATCTCCAAAACTACAACTCTTGTACTCTTGTGGGGTGTTCCCGGTATGCAGTGGACAGTATCTATCAAAAGTGGTGGACATGGGTAGCCAAGACTCATTGATGCACATGGGGAGCAAAGGCTGTTCCATGTGGTCTGATGAAAGTGAAAGTGATAAATTGTCATTGTCGACACACCACAGCACACAGTGCATAACAACGAAATGTGTTCTCTGCATTTAACCCATATGTGACGTGACACACAGCAAGTGGCAGCTATTTTCAGCGCCTGGGGAGCAGTGCTTGGGGCGGCACCTTGCTCAGAGTACCTCAGTGGTACCTTGCTGGTCGTGGGATTTGAACCTGCAATCTTTCGATTATAAGGGCGCTTCATTAACCATTAGGTCACCATGAGTTACTGTAGCTCAAATGGCTGATGTTAATGCTGGTTCTGATAGAAAGGTGTCAGAATACACAGTGCATTTGAGGCTGCATAGCCACAGACCAGTCAGTGTGCCCATGCTGACCCCTGTCCACTGCCGAAAGCACCAACAATGGATACATGAGCATCAGAGCTGGACCACAAAGCAATGGAAGAATGTGGGCTGATCTGATGAATAATGTTATCTTTTACATGGCTGAGTGCGTGTCTGTCGCTTACCTGGGGAACACATGACACCAGGAAGCACTGTGGGAAGAAGGCAACCCAGTGGAGGCAATGTGATGCTTTCGGCAATGTTCTGCTGGGAAACCTTAGGTCCTTGGGTGCATGTAGATGCTACTTTCACATGTACCACCTATCTAAGCATTGTTGCAGACCATGTACACCCTTTCATGGAAACAGTATACTCTGATGGCTGTGGCCTCTTTCAGCAGGATAATGTGCCCTGCCACAAAGCAAAGATGGTTCAGGAATGGTTTAAGGAGCACAACAAGGAGTTTGAGGTTTTGAATTGGCCTCTAAATTCCCCATATCTCAATCCAATTGAGAATCTGTGGGATGTGCTGGGCATACAAGTCCAATCCATGGAGGTCCCACCTCGCAACTAAAGGGACTTACGGAACTGCATGCCTCGAAGGGGGTTAACCCTAACCCTAACCCTAAAAATTATTCATATCCCTGGAAGGGTTAGATTTAAAGTGATTTTATGTGACGAACACGTTTCTTTGACTTGAAAGGATATAGATGTGTGTCCAAATATGATACTAAAATGTGACAAAAGAAACCATTTCTATGTTTGTCTTTTTTTTATGGAAAATAGCATATCCGAAATTATTCATACCCATTCCAAATTGTTAATCTATTGGAAAATTCAAGGTTCTATACCATTCCAAATAGTCCATGCTGTTCTAAAACATCCTAATTACCCTGATTAATTGGGATCAGCTGTTTTAATGAACTCAACAGGTGAAAAAAGCAGCTCTCTGTAGTTGGTTTGCGGCAAGTCATAGCTAAAACAAAAGAGCTCAGTGAGGACATGCAGCTGAGTTGTTCCTGCTCACAACTCAGGAAAGGGCTACAAGGCCATATCTAAATGTCTTCAAGTTTCAGTGGCCACAGTACAAAGTATTATTAAAAAATACAAGATGTTCCACACTGTAAAAATTCTCAGAGGATGTGGTAGGAAGTCAAAAGTGACACCCTGCGCTGGCAAGGCTGATCATGCAAGAGGTGAAGAAGAATCTGAGGATCACCACCAAGGCCATCCTGAAGAATCTAGGCCATACTAGTGCCAATATCTCAAGGCAGACAGTCCAACGGACATTGCACACTGCTGGATCCCACGGATGCAAACCAAGTAGGGAGCCACTTCTCCAAAAAAGGCACACAAAAGCATGCTTGGAATTTGCAAAATCTCATCTGGACAAAGGGGAAGACTTCTGGTCTTCTTTTTTGTGGTCAGATGAAACAAAAATGTAATTGTTTAGCCACAATGATGTAGCCTTCATTTGGCGTAAAAAAAGAGAAGCATTCAACCCCAAGAACACCATCTCCACTGTGAAGCATGGTGGTGGAAACATAATGCTTTGGGGGTGTTTTTCAGCCAATGGGCCAGGCAACCTAATCAAAGTAATTTGCACCATGAAAAAATAAGACTACATCAAAATTCTAAACAACAACATCAGGCAGTCTGCAGAGAAACTTGGCCTTGGGCAGCACTGGACACTTCAGTATGACAATGACCCAAAACACACAGTAAAAGTGGTGAAGAAATGGTTAGATTATATTAATGTATAAAAATATTAACATTAATAGTGGCCCAGCCAGAGTCCAGACTTGAATTAAGTGGAGAATCTGTGGAGGGAGTTTAAGATTAGGGTGATGGCAAGGTATCTTTGCTATGCTATTGTGACAAACGAATGTTCACGTCAGTGCCACAGGCTAATAGCATCCATGCCATGCCGCATTAAGGCAGTCATTCATGCAAAAGGGGCCCAAACCAAGTACTGAGTATATATGCATGATTGTAATTTTCAGAGGTCCAACATTTCTCTATTTAAATCCTTTTTTTTTATTGATTTTATGTAATATTCAAAATTTCTGATATTCTGAATTTGGGGTTTCTTTATATCTGTAAGCCATAATCATCAAAAGTATAACAAATAAAGGCTAGAAATATCTCGCTTTGCATATCATATATTAGTTTCACCTTTTAAGTTGAGTTACTGAAATAAATGAACTTTTGCACGATATTCAAATTTTTCGAGTTTCACCCATATACTCACAAGAAACTGAATAGCTTTGTCTTAAACATTCTTTTATTTAAATAAGTCAATTGTGTAACCCACCTAATGGACTACAGCGGACCAGAATCTAGATTCGTAGGGAGGGGTAAGAAACAAAGGACTCAATCAATTGTTCACTGGACACAAAAATGTAAATAAAGTATGAATTGTATTCAACAGAAATTTTAGCACATCACATGTGCAATTTAAGCCGGCAACATGAAATAAAATAATTTGCATGGAGTGTTCCGAGTGTGAGGTTCTTTTTTTTTTTCCAGTCCAAGGATCTTTTTAAAAGCGTTGTTCAATGTCTGGGTGCACACTTAAAAAAAGAAAGTACCAAAATAAAATGATGTTCACAATACTACCACACTGATGTTGTATGTAGACAAGGACTAGCAGGATTCAATCCAGTGTGAAGCATGCAGATGATGATATCCGTCGCAAATTGGTTGGCTCGCCATCTCCTTAGCCGAGGAGAAAATCCAGATTCCGGGGTCTCTTTGGGGTCTCCAAAAAGTCCTGGCCTGTATTTTAACAGGACCATTAATA
>JAOVYU010000011.1:10068320-10078985 GCA_025674565.1 Synodontis membranacea | reverse complement strand
CATGGACACCATGAAGGCAGTCATCAACAAGTGGAGAAAATGGGATATAACAGTGACATTACCAACAACAGAACATTCCTCTAAAATAGATGAAAGGGTAAGAGGAAAACTTATCTCAGAGGCTGTCAAGAGACATACAACATTGATGAACCATGGACACCATGAAGGCAGTCATCAACAAGTGGAGAAAATGGGATATAACAGTGACATTACCAACAACAGAACATTTCTCTAAAATAGATGAAAGGGTAAGAGGAAAGCTTATCTCAGAGGCTGTCAAGAGACATACAACATAAAAGTACTGCAGGAATATTTGGCAAGTACTGTTCACTTCCTGCATGTGACAAGAATCTCTCGTAAATTTTTAAATGTCTGAATTAGGGGGTAGGGTGACTAGATGGAAGCCCTTTCTCACCAAAAACATACAAGCCCACATCAATCTCCCCAAACCATGTAGCAAAATATGGTATGGTCTGGTTTTAGAACTTTCCAGTCATAAAACGTGTTTGACACAAAACAAGACAGCTCATCACCCAATGAACACTATGCCCACAATAAAGCATGGCCATTGAGCATTATGTTATAAGGCTACTTCACTTCAGCTGGGACTCCACTCAGGACAGAGGGAATCATGGGTAGCACCAAATATCTATTTTGCAAAAACAAAATAGATCTGGCTTCTGTTGAACACTTCCTTGAACTCTTTCACCTAGTTTGTTAGAACAGATCCTAGGGAGGATTGATAACTTTGTCTCAAAGGGAACCGCCATGCAGCAGAATATGCTTGAGTTTCACTGGAACAAAAATGCGCTCAAAGCTGTATAATGAAGGATGACATTCTCACTAAGATGGCATGCCATAATGAAAATGTAGCTCTTGATCCTCTTATCGACCTAGCCTTTTGTTAGGTAATCTCCTGAGCAAGAGAACTTCACCCCAGGTTCCTCCTTACTTCTCATGTCAAATCCAAGCAACTGTCCTATGCCAAGCTCGATACCACAGAAGGAGAGAAAAGATGATGAGAGAAGTTCTGCTATTACTGCGGGGAGCCTGATCCCATAGTTTGTCATTGTTTTTCATCAGTGACTGAAGGGACAAGGTTAACGCCACTTCTCATGTGTTGAGTCACCCGCAGTTCACAAATAATCAATGTTTTACTGTTAAGGTAGAAAATACAGCACTCAAAGGAAGTTTTCATCGTCACAGCATTAATTGACTCTAGTCTGAAATTTTATCAACCAGGTGTTTCATAAACCAGCTGAAACTTAACACAGAGCCTCTCCAACACCCTTTACGCCTCCAAGCCATTGATGGGAATCCCACTGGCAGAGGTGAGGTCTTCCACTCTACAGTACCTCTTCATCTCCAGATCAGTGCCCCCCATCATGAGTATATCTATCCTCTGCTCACCATCACAACAAGTCAGCCTGTAATTGTCTGATTCCACTGGATCCAACATCACAATCCATTTTTATTTGTGGCACAACAAAGAATTCATCCACTGGTCTGAGTTCTACCATAGTCACTGTCTGCAACCTCCACACACCATGTTAGCTTCCACAAGTGTTGAGAGCACTGAAACTCAGTTAATATTGTTGAGATTTACTAAGAATTTGCAGAAGTTTTCAGTAAAAGCAAAGCCTGCCACCACATTGACCACATGACTGCACTATAGATTTTCTACCAGGTACATCTTCTCCAGATAACAGAATTTACCCTCTCTCCCTCAGGGGAGAGCATGCTATGGATATGTCAAAAGAAGTGCTTCAACAGGAATACATTCGCCCTCAACATCCCCTGCATCTGCTGGGGTCTCCTTTGCAGAGAAGAAAGGGGGTGGTCTCAGGCCATGTATTGATTATTGTGGGCTCAACTAAATCACAGTAAACTTACCATTATCTGCAGCCTTTAGTACTTCAGCTTTGTAAAGCAAGTTACGAGATGTCAAAATCTTCACAAAACTTGACCTTCATAGTGGTTCATATTACAAGTATTGTGTAATGCCCTATGACCTGGCCTATGCTCCAAGTCTCTTCCAGTGTTTAATCAACAATGTCCTATGAGATATGGTAGTAAAATTTGTCACAGCATACACTAATGATATCTTGATCTACTCTCCTAGTTTGGAAGCCCAAATCCAACGTTAAGCAGTGTCAAGGCTTGATCAGCTGAAAAATGTGAATTTCATGCAGGCTGGATTCGTTCTTGGGTTACATCATCAGCCACTGTTGTCCCCTCCTGGCCCAAACCTACCATGGTAAAAAAACTTCAGAGGTTCCTAGGATTTGCCCAGTTCTACCAGTGCTTCAGCTCTTATTGTGACGCCACTCACATGACTTTTAAAATTAGATCCAAAAAATAATCTGGAATCATGCTGTGGAGGATGCATATTTTTTGTCTCAACCAGGCCTTTACCACCACTCCTATACTTAAGCATCCAGATGCCTCGAATCCCTTTGTGGTAAAGGTAGATGCCTCATGTTTGTGAGTGAGATAGTGTGAGTCACTATCTCAGTGCTTTCGTGACAAACCAAAATTACATCCAGAGGCCTTCTATTCTAAATAGCTGACCCAACAGAAAGAAACTTTAACATTGAGATTGTGGGTTTCAATCTGGTTTTGACCATTGTTCGGATTTTGGATTTTGTCTCTGCCTTGCCTCTGATACTAGTCTTGATGTCTGACCTCTGCTTGTTGTCTGCCTGTCTGCCTCTTGTTTGGAACTCTACTGTTTCAACCCTGTTTATACACTGATCAGGCATAACATTATGACCACCTGCCTAAGATTGTCTTGGTCCCCTTTTTGCTGCCAAAACAGCCCTGAACAGATGCAGAATGGACTCCATTAGACCTTTGAAGGTGTGCTGTTATATCTGGCACCAAGATGTTAGGAGCAGATCCCTTAAGTCCTGGAAGTTGTGAGGTGGGACCGCCATAGATCAGAATTGCTTGTCCAGCACATCCCACAGATACTTGATTGGATTGACATCTGGGGAATTTGAAGGCCAAGTCAACACTTCAAACTAGTTGTTCTGCTCCTCAAACCATTCCTGAACCATTTTTGCTTTGTGGCAGGGCGCATTATCCTGCTGAAAGAGGCCACAGCTATCAGGGAATACCATTTCCATGAAAGGGTGTACATGGTCTGCAACAACGCTTAGGTAGGTGGTAAGTGTCAAAGTAACATCCACATGGATAGCAGGGTCCAAGGTTTCCCAGCAGAACATTGCCCAAAGCATCGCATTGCCTCCACCAGCTTTCCTTCTTCCCAGAGTGCATCATGGTGCCATGTTCTCTGCAGGTAAGAGACGCCCATGCACCCAGCCATCCACGTGATGTAAAAGAAAACGTGATTCATCAGACCAGGTCACCTTCTTCCATTGCTCTGTGGTCCAGTTGGTCTGTGATGCTCATTTGCCCATTGTAGGTGCTTTCGGCGGTGGACAGGGGTCAGAATGGGCAGCCTGACATTTCTGCAGCTATGCAGCCCCATACGCAACAAACTGTGATGCACTGTGTATCATGACACCTTTCTCTCAGAACCAGTATTAACTTCTTAAGCAATTTTAGCTACAGTAGCTCGTCTGTTGGATCGGACCACACGGGCCAGTCTTCACTCCTCAAATGCATCAATGTGCCAATGTGGTCGGTTCACCACTGTTCCTTCCTTGGACCATTTTTATAGATACTGACCACTGCAGGCCAGGAACCCCCCACAAGATTTGCAGTTTTGGAGATGCTCTGACCCAGTCGTCTAGCCATCAAAATTTGGTCCTTGTCAGTCTAGCTCAAATCCTTATACTTTTCCATTTTTCCTACTTCTAACACATCAACTTTGAGGACAAAATGTTCATTTGCTGCCTAATACATCCCATCCACTAAGATGTGCCATGATGAAGAGATAAGCTGTGTTATTCACTTCACTTGTCAGTGGTCATAATGCTATGCCTGATCAGTGTGTAACTTGTTTTGGACATCGTTCACCTGTCTGGGTTTTAATAAACATCCCTGCTGTTACATCTGCAGTCTGCCTGGTTACCCGACAATAGCATGATGGCAGGATTAAGCCTCATTATAAGTGCTCAAATATCTTCAAGAGACTACTTCATACTACAATATATTCAAAATGAACTGGATTGCTGAAAAGAAAGGAAATAATGGCTTCACTGTGTCCTAAAGTGCTCTCTGAAATATATCAACTTGTACCTTGCTGTGGACTTAGCCAATGGACTTTATTTAAGATTGCAGTACGCGTGAAAAAGATATTAGAACATGTACAGTAAGTGCTTAAATGTATACCTTGCAGTGAGTTAAAGATGGCAAACAGGTACATAAATGGTAGGTTCACAGCATCCCAGGCAAAAAACGCAAATCCCCAGGTGAGGCCCAGGAGAACAGTAAGCCCTGCCACACTCCGCAGATCCTGAAGGATACTGCGATGCTGCAGGTTATGGGGATTTTGCCTCTTAATGCGACAAAGCTGAACCATTACCACAATGAACATGCTAAGGTTCAGTATGAAGACAACACAGAAGTATGCCACCACTGCAACATAGAAGGCTACATCTTTTTTCAGCCAGCAACTGTATTGAAAAAGAGGACAAGATAACACAGTTACACATCTGATTTCTATCAATTTTATCCATTTTAAAAAGATTTGATGCTCTTACAACTGATCTGAGGTTCCATCTTCAAACTTCCCATAGGACACTAGTCCATAATTGCCAGTGTCAAGGGCTATGACAATGATGACCACAATTAGAGGAATACCTTAGATGCAAAGGAATAAATAACAATTTAGTCAAGCAAAACTATTACAATACTCCTTAAAAAGATATAGCAAATAGAACCAACTACATAAGTTATAGCAATACAACACTCATCCACATACCCCAGCCAGCGAGTCCTAATTTGACCATGAAGCGGGACACATAGGTGTTAAAAACTTTAACCAGTGCAATGTACATATGGACAGCCTCCATGGCCATCCAGGTGAAAGATGCCAACAGGAAGTAGTGCAAGAAGAAAGCAGTGGAGATGCACAGACCCATAACTTTGGGATACAGAGCCAGCCAAGCATCCAATAGGAATGTCAGGTTTAACAGAAGCAAAGCTAAACACAGCTGGATCAAAATTTTTGATGGGATATCCTTACGCAGTGTCCTACAAGAGAAGATATAAATACTGCTCTCTTAAATGAAGTTCCTTATATTTACTCTGTATCCAAGAAGACATATATTTGATTGCTTAAATGATTCTTATTTGCTATTTGCAATATCACACGTAAATTATATATTGTATATTGCCTTTGCAAAGTGTGATTTTTCCAAAACTCACTCAAAAGCGAGATAAGTCATCAGGGTGACAGAGAGGAAAATGGCAGAGATCCCACAACCGACATAGGTGATGTAGGTTAGGATGGTGTTCTGCAAACGATTTTTTATCCCTTCTCTGGAAAGGTCCTGTTACAAAATTTATACAAAACAATTAAGTGGGAGTGCATTACAACTAAGCAAATCAAAGTCACTTGAACTCCTGCTCCTGCAATGTCAAAAGGCAGTTGGACATGCTTGGAGATGAACACTAAATGCCCTCTTAAGTGTATATGAGCTCAAATATGAAAACGATTAGCCAGTGTCACAAAGGTCAGAGGAGAACTAATAATACTCTTTCAGGATTTGACTTCCCAATATCATTTTATTCCTGCACAGCTTAAGAGGCCAAATAATAACACTTTCCTGTCACATGCCTGTAAGCTCAGATTACCAATCACTAACCATTACCAGAATACCAACCTATGTATAGACAATTTTATTACTTTGACCAGTCTGTACACTCAAATTCCTTCAAAACTATTGTAAATACATTTTATGGTTTCATAAATTTTAGGGTGACTAACAGAAATAAGCAGTATTTAATATTTTTTATTTAAAGATGAACTGCTGTAACTCATAATAAATTTGAAGGTTTTAATGTTTTATACCTTCTCAGCCCATATGCAATAATGTTTTCCTCTATCTTTACTCATACAGTATCAATATTCTAAAATAAATTACTAAGCAAAGTTTTTTTTTTTTTAAACTACTGAGTCAATGAGAGGCAAGGGCCTAATCTCACCAAGAGCACACCAAAGCTAGTCAGATGGTTGCAACCACAAATCGTCTCAGTTTCAGTATGGTTCAGCACAGTGCAGCCTTCAGAGCTCCAGCCACCAGAGCCATCTAGCAATAAACAACATAGTCATATCATTTAATAAATATCTTAAATTTAATCAAAATCACTGAAGAAAAACAACTAATAGTGTTGAAAACACTATGTGATTTAATGATATATTAAAATTCTGAAGATAAAATAAACCAAAGCATCATTAACAGTGAAATCATAATGCTTGCCCACAGTCAAGTTCAACATGCAGGGATACATTTCCACTTAGCTTGGGTTTAAGTTCTGCAATCTTAAAAATGTGGGTTATTATAATGGGTGAAGACAAACAATATGACAAACTGTATGGCTCATCAAATTGGCCTACTTGGTGCACTGCAAATGTGAGAGGGTAGTAGCAAAAAAAAGTGCTTCTGGAAATTATGTTTCCAGGTTTCTTTATTGAGCACCACAGATGATTATACCTTGACAATGTTACCATTAATACCATGCATTTCAGTTATTCTGATAATTTATAGTCCTTACCATTTAAGTAGAATTTCCAAAACACACATGATCGGGAATAGTTTTTCTGTGGAGTTTGAGATTGACAGTATTAAATTCAAGATTCAAGATTCAAGAGAGGTTTATTGTCAATACAACAATATACACAGTATACATAGTATTGAAGTGCCATTTCACATAGACCCCCCATGGTGCATCAGTAAGAGAATATATTTAATTATATAATACATATTAAATGTATTAATATTGAATGTTTGTTCACCATGCAAACAAGATAAAATACATTTTATTTTTAGACCATTTAACTAACCTCAAAAGTTCCTGTATTCTTCAGGGTAAAAACTACTTGGTCACTCAGGTTAGAGATGGACAAGTTAGCCACACTGGAGCCAAGAACCCCACTTATCAGAGACCTGTTGTTTTGGCTTAATGTTTTGTCCTACAGATTGCCATGACAACAATGCATGCATGTCAAGTTGATGCGAGTTAAGGTCAAGTATGATTGACCTTAAAAATCTGTCAAATGCAGCCATGTATAGTGCACATCTGAACCAACCCAATAAAAAATATCATATAGCACCTTAGATAGAGAACACACCTGGAAAAGAGTGGTCTTTTGGTAGAAATTAAACTGTACTCTGGAGGCCATCTGCTGCTGCTGAGAAGTGAGGTTCCCTGTGAGAGAAGCAGGGAGAGTTATGGAACCCTGAGGAAAGCTGGGCTCAGTTCTCCTCAGCCTTGGGCCAATCTAAGATACATAAAAAGAGACACTTTAGAAACACATAAAATCCATGATACTAAAGGTTCTCATGCTACCATGTATTCATTTATAATGTATTTGTTTTTCAAATTACTAGCATTATTCAACCAATATTTGTTATGATTATGATATTCCCCTAAAATAATTGCTTTACAGTTCACATAAACATTGTGAGAGTGTTTCCAACATCCATCCATCCATTCTCTTCTGCTTAATCCTGTTCAGGGTCGCGGGGGGAGGGGGGAGCCAGATAACTTTGGGTGAAAGGCGAGGGTTACACCCTGTGCGGGTCGCCAGTCCGCCGCAGGGCAACACGCAGACACAGACAACCACTCACACTCACATTCACACCTACGGCCAATTTAGAGTTCCCAATCAACCTAATCCCCTCTATGCATGTCTTTGGACTGTGGGAGGAAACCCACGCAGACACGGGGAGAACATGCAAACAGAAAGGCACCTGTGCCGAACCCGGGGCTCAAACCCAGGACCTTCTTGCTGTGAGGCAACAGTGCTAACCACTCAGCCACCAAATTTATTTTGGATATAATTTTTTTTTTTTTTTCTAGGACAGTGTGATTATTTGCCACTGAGGTGTTACCTGCAAGTTGGAAGGGCTGATGATAGTGAATGTGGTCTCTGGAAAAAGAGCCCCATCCACCTGTTTCACTGCCAAAGCCAAAGATGGGGAGAGAATACTTTGACTCTGTCCGGTCACAACCAGCTTTAAGCCAACAGTTTCCACAATGCCAATGATCCTTATCATATCAGAAAAGGTATAATGTTTATTATATGCACAGTATATGATATGAAATGACTGCATAGTGTTCAAAACTGGCATACATTGTATTTGTTATAACTACTATTTAGAGAGATTGATTTTAACCACACAGTGTTTTGGGGCTGTATATTGAGTTTTAAGTTTATTTGGGTTTGGCAAAATAAATGGGCAACTTCAGAGTCTGAAATCATGTAATATATCATAAAACCAAGAGACAATTTAAAAAACAAATAAAAAAAAAAAGAGTAGTAGGATAATATATGAATAAGATGCATTGAAATTAACATCAAATAGAAGCCATTATATTACCAACATTAGCAATATATATTACTGCTTCATAAATAGACTTATTATAAATAGACATAAATAGAATTATAGTCATCACATTAACCACTACAAATTTGGTTTAATTTAACAATATGGCTTCCTTCCTAATTATTTCACAGTTTATAAAATAACACATCATATTATTTTGCACTTTACTTATTTATTGATTTTACAGCTAACATATAATTGTGTTCACATCTTAATGAAATCACAAGATACTAAATCAAGGTCATGAAATCAGACCGTGTGTGCATAAGATATAAGCTATGCATGTATGCTGTTCATTGTACACAGGACTCAGTTGTCCCTTGGAGAAAAATTATCAGTTTATTCAATTCTATTCAAGGGCTATGAGTCAGTCTGTTCATTTTTACCTGTTTGAACTGGATGCCAGCATATTAGGAGGTGCGTCTAAAAGATTGCTGACAATGTTGACAGACATGTTTCCCAGCGCCAGGCTAACACTGGGCCCAGAAAGAAGTGACTCTAGAAGCGATACAACCTGCTGTATCTGTGTGGAGTTCAGAGAAGATGCATTCTTGCTCAGATTCAGAAGATCTTCAGCTGTTGCTTCTGCACTGGTTGAGTTTGTGGAGGCTGTATGAGGCATGGTATAAAAAATTATAATTCAGAATTGAGTACCATAATTATTGCATTACTAAATGTGTCCAACGTTTTCCTATTTATAAAATAGAATAGAATAGAATAGAATAGAATAGAATTTAAAGAACTTACATGCACCATGGGACAGATTCTCCCATGCAAGTAAGTACTTTTTTGCATGCTTCCAATTATGCACATTTCAGTTACCCATAGTCTCTCAAACATGCTCCAATCACACCTAACACACTTACCTTCAGAATAAAGATGATTTCGCTCATACAGAAATGTAATATATTCATATACAGTATATGTGAAACACTGGGTAATATATTGGAATCTATTTTGAAAATACAATGTGTAGCAGTGCAGAAGGGTCTTCTTCCATTAGTTGTCTCAGCTCTGTTATCTTCTTAATTTCTGGAGCATTAAGTGTTAGTGTGCTGTCTTGATAAAGTATGGAACCATTTTACCAGATCTGTGTTCTCTTTCTTCTGACACTTTCTCTAGAACCTGTTTGTAATAGTGTTGGTTCACTATTAGATCACTCTACTTGGAACCCAGTTCTCCATACTTTCACCCTTATGTCAAAGAAAACCATCAACATGACCATGAACTTGTTTGCCAAGCTCTATTCATCTTTGTTGACAATTTTGTTTTCCACTGTATTGACTGCTATTTTGCCTCAGGATGTTACAAAGGAAAATGACAGCACATTCTGAAACAACTAACAGAAGATACTCTACTGCACCACTTTGATCAGTGGATGATCAGAATGCAGCTGTTTGTAGTTGCAGAAAGGGTATATACTGAAGGGTAAAGGAAAGGGAATGTTACTTTTAAAATTACAGCATTAGCCTCCTTCAAAATTTGTAAAACTTGACGTTTAAAAATTTATCTGCATTTTGCATGTGTAAATATGTGTACACATTTGTGACAATATTCATCAACCTAACAAACAGGAAACAACCCCGGACATTGAAAACATGATTCATTAGACAAGGCCACCTTCTTCCATTGCTCTGTGGTCCAGTTCTGAGGCTCATGTGCCCATTGTTGGCACTTTTGGCGGTGGACACCCTGCTGCTATGCAGCCCCATATGCAACAAACTGCAATGCACTGTGTATTCTGACACATTTTTTTTAATCAGAACCAGCATTAACTTCTTCAGCAGCTGGAGCTACAGTAGCATCAATGAGTCTTAACCGACCATGACCCTGTCGCCAGTTCATTACTGTTCCTTCTTTGGAACACTTTTGATAGATACTGACCATGGCAGACTGGGAACACACCACAAGAATTGCAGTTTTGGAGATGCCCTGACCCAGTCGTCACAATTTGTCACTTGTCAAAGTCGCTCAAATCCTTACTCTTGCCCATTTTTAATACTTCTAACACGTCAACTTTGAGGACAAAATGTTCACTTGCTGCCTAATATATCTCCATGTGATAAGTCTCAAAGCAATAAGTATGGTACTTTTAATATATTAGTATATTTAATATATTTAATATATTATTCTATATATATAA
>JAOVYU010000011.1:10027030-10038875 GCA_025674565.1 Synodontis membranacea | reverse complement strand
CATTAACGTGTGCAAAACGGCCAGTGAAATGACTTTGCCCGCCAAGTCCAAGGCAAGGCTTGTCTACTAATTAATTTTAATTGTGTAATTAATTTATATGCACTATGGTTTTAGTGCCTTTTGGTTGTAGTGAAAAGGTTCATTGTAGTTAAGTTAATAAAATGTAAGCCTACCTTTTTTGCTACCATTACCTGAATGACTTTTTAATGCCAGCATTGGATCTGATTTTGTTTTTATTATTATTATTAACTGTGACATTATTCACTGTCTTTTATAGAGGAAGCTAGCTCTACAAGCTATTCAGAGGCATTAGGTATGTGTTTTGCCAATAATGCAACAATGCAGTGAAAAAAAAATGTACTTTTAATACTTTTAAAAGCAAGTACTTCAGTACTTTCACTTAAGTAAAAAATTTACTGCACGACTTTCACTTGTATTGGAGTAACATTTGACCAGTGGTATCTGTACTTTCACTTAAGTAATGAATGTGAGTACTTTGTCCACCTCTGCTTTTAATATACAGCCCCATTTTCAAAACAGAATGAGATGAGTAGCAAATTATATAAACCCATTCTAATTAAAAAACAGAACAAAGACTACATATAAAAATTTGAAACTGAGATTTTTTTTTTTTAAGCAAATGTATGTCCAATTTGAATTTGATGCTAGCAACATGTTTCAGAAAGTTGGGAGAGTGAACGATTACCAATATATTTTTTTCATAAAACAATAAAATTTCAGTTAAATGTGGGTTTACAAGATTTGCAAATCATTGCAGTCTGCTTTATTTACATTTTACACAGTGACAAAACGGGGGTTGAAACAGGGTTGTAGACTGTATTAACACCATTAACTTTGTCATGTTATGCACACATTTTAAATTAAAAATTGTAAATTAGAAAAGCCCATTATGATTGCAGTACAGTAAAAAGTGGCACTAAAGCTTGAACTTTACACAATAATACATGGTACAATTAAGGACATAAAATCAAGAGTTTCTCTTTGGACAAAGTCTGAAATGTTAGAAATCTTTTGCTTTTTCCTGATTTGTGTATTTTTGGTAAACTACACCCAGTGTAGTGAAGAAGTTTCCCATGAACAGAACAAGGAAGGTTGAGCCACACATAAGGACCTATAAAACAGAAAGGGGCACAGTAATACATTTGCACCAAGTAATACTTACACCATGCAAATCAGCAGTGTTCTAATATCAGATGGTTTACTGAACAAAAAAAAAAAACCCTTGATTTTAATTTGTCCTTGGGCAGTGTTGGCTAAGGTCCCAATTCTCCCACACACATGTCAGATTTTGCATGCTTTCAGTTATGCACATTTCAGTTATGTGTATTCTCCCCTACCTGCTCTGACCATGGCCTCTGAAGTTCAAAATAAAGGCGGCTTCATGAATGAAGGAATGCTTTATTTAAAAGAGAAGTGAACTGAGTCACATCCTCAGGTATTTTGGCTGTCGAGAAAACATGGAACATTTGCTTTTCCATGCGGATGCCATTGAAAACCATTTGAAGCATAACCCATACTCTAATTTCAAAAATAAACAGGTTAAAGGGTAAGCTTAGCTATAATGCCTCAAAGGAAGGCATTCATTTCTATGAAGGTGTATGACAAACCAAAAAATAAAATGCATATATATGAAACGACACATGGGTTGGACCTATATATGTAAAAACGTTTGGCGTATGGAGAGACAATGACATTATGTTAAACTTTTTTCCTGTTTAACAAGAAGCAGTAATATAATTTCAAACAAATGACTCAAACTTAAGATTTTTTTTTTACTTTATTTATTTTATATAAGCCTGCCACAGACTTAAAAGGCAATATTGTTGCCTTGATTTATTACGGCCCTCGTCAGCATGCAGATCAAGGGCAGAATGCGCATAGACAGCATTTATAAGAAACGCCCCGATTTTGGCCTTGATCAAGGCTCTAGGTTATTGAGCAGAATGTCAGGGTTCAAGCACCACCAATCTGAAAATGTTGGGCCCTTGACTGAGCATGGCCTTTAACCCTCTGTTCCAGGCACTCTGGCATCCAACTCTGCTCTGAAATTGTGCTGTGTGCAATGTAATGTATGTATATGACAAATACATGCTTCTTCTTTATAATTTTTTTCTGTAGGTCAACAAATTGGATTTAAAAGACAATAAAGTTCGGATGTGTTTTATTTTTTTATATTATAACTTTTAAAATATACTGTGATATTTTTGGTCAGGTTAAAGCCAGGTTAATTTTAATGGTCATCAATTTTTAAAGCATCAAGAGCCTTGAACTTCTGTAATTTTTTCAATATTGTTATGTCTTACCTGCCACTCTTTCCATTCTGGCAGCTGAGCCATTTGGAAAAGAGTGATTCCATTGTAGAGTTGCCAAAACTGAAAGCACACAGGAGAAAAAAAGTGACAGTTATACTTTAATATTTTTCTTATGACACTCTGGCATAATCTTCCATTGTGCAATAACTTCTATGCTATTATAATTATGCCAAAGTTTATTTCTGTGCAATATGCTTTTCTCTGCTTTGAGGGACACCCGCCTTGCATCACCTTCTTAACTTGACCTTGACCAGGATAATGCAATTACTGAAGAAGAACGAATGAATAAATCAATGAATGAAAGTCTAACTCTAATTACACTTGATAATTAAGTAGATCAAATCATGTTTGCCTTCATAAAGAATGCAAACCTGTACCTTTATACTTTATACCCATAAAGTATAAATGACATTCTAACTGCAAATGCTCCCATGTCCCTTGCCATCCCAAATCCACACCTCACTCACACTAATCTGGTTATGCTTCCATGTACTACAATATTATTAAAAAGCCACATAGGCTGTGTACATTGAACCACTGACGTCCAAAGGCAACATACTTATGATGAAAAATCCACTGTAATACTCACATGCCCAAAGAAAAGGAAAGGCAACAGAAAAGTTAGTCCCCTCCACATCCAGGACTGAAAACCCTCTGAGGACAGAACATGGACATACTGTTTAATTACAAATTTTATGCTTTTTTATATATGCTGTGGTGCAATCTGATGCAGTATAGTATGATACAATGCACTGAACTTTCAAGAGTGGGAAAACATGAATCTTATCTCTTATAGTACATTTCCTAAATATTAATGTTCTAGTGATAAAAAAAAAAAGGTATGTGCAAGTCATATTGGACTGTACTGATCCAGAGATGCCTGTAATGCTTGCCAACCTTTCCCTGATATTTTGAATTGTCAAAGTGCAAATTACCAGCAACACCAACCTTACCCCCACCTAACATTAGAAAGGGATATGTCTGTGGTGTAACAGGTTAACCACAATACATGACTATACTTCTTTACTGAATGTGTCAATATAATGAAAAATATTCACAGTATAATTTAGCTCACCAACTGTGAGGTCCATGTTGTGTCTCTCTCCCAGGGCACGAAGCCGGTACAGACAGCCACTCTGGTAGTAGTACTGAAGAAACTGGACGAAATCTGTGTGAAATATGAGTGTACCTCAAATGTGCCTCTCTCTCTATATATAAAGTAACCTCTCAATATGATTCTGATATAAAGGAGAATTAATAGAAGTCATATTACTTATATACATGGAGTAAGACAGGAACTGGTTCCTAAACATTTGGTAGAGTTCTCCTTCAGGCCTGTGAAACAGAGATAACAAATAATTATTTGTTATAAAAATAAAAAAAAACTAATGAAACCCAAACAAATACAAAAAAATGCTGGTTTACTACCTATTGCCCAACTCTGGATATATACTGTGTGTATACAGTACCTCAAAATATCATTTATTTAAGAATGTGAAAATTTAATACAAACCCAAATCAGAAAAAGTTGGGACAGTATGGAAAACGCAAATAAAAAAGAAAGTAGTGATTTCTAAATTTACTTAGACTTGTATTTCATTGCAGACAATATAAACACAAAATATTTCATGTTTTGTCTGGTCAACTTCATTTCGTTTGTAAATATACATCCTTTCCTGTCATGTAATTTGAAACAAGTAATGTCAACAGGTGATTGTAACTATGATTTGGTACAAAAGCAGCATCCAAGAAAGGTCTAGTCCTTTAGGAGCAAAGATGGGCCGAGGATCACCAGTTTGCCAACAGATATGTGAGAAAATTATTGAAATGTTTAAAAACAATGTTCCTCAAAGAAAGATAGAAAGAGATTTGGATATTTCACCTTCAAAAGTGCATAACATAATTAAAAATTTCAAGGAACCTTGATGAATTTCAGCGTGCGTAAAGGACAAGGGCGCTAGCCTAAGCTGAACAACCGTATTCTCCGATCCCTCAGGCGGCACTGCATCAAGAATAGTCATTCATCTATATGCGATATCACCACATGGGCTCAGGACTACTTTGGCAAACCTTTGTCAAGTACCACAATACATAGTTACATCCACAAATGCCAGTTAAAACTGTACTGTGCCAAAAGGAAGCCCTATGTTAACAGTGTCCAGAAGCACCATCGACTTCTCTGGGCTCGGAGGCATCTGGGATGGACCATCACACAGTGGAAACGTGTACTGTGGTCGGATGAATCAGAATTTCAGGTATTTTTTGGGGAGAAATGGACACCGTGTGCTCCGGACCAAAGAAGAAAAGGATCATCCACACTGTTACCAGCAACAAGTCCAAAAGCCAGGGTCTGTCATGGTATGGGGTTGTGTCAGTGCCCCTGGCAAAGGTAACTTGCACTTCTGTGATGGCACCATTAATGCTGAAAAGTTTTTGGCGCACAATATGCTGCCTTCAAGAAGACATCTTTTCCAGGGACGACCATGCATATTTCAACAAGACAATGCAAAACCACATTCTGCACAAATTACAAAGTTGTGGCTGTAGAGAAAGAGGGTACGGGTACTTGACTGGCCTGCCTGCAGTACTGACCTGTCTTCAATAGAGAATGTGTTGCGCATTTTGAAGCGCAAAATGCGACAACGAAGACCCCGTACCTTTGCCATTACAAAGTGGTAAATGCTTTACTGTTCCAACTTTTTTTGAAATGTGTTGCAAGAACCAAAATTGGAATACGTGTTTATTTTGGGAAAAAAAAAAGCAATAAAATTCATGAGGAACACATTAAATAATGTGCTGTTGTATTGTTTTCAATGTAATACAGGTCAAAGATAATTTAACAAAGTACTGTTTTCAGTTTGATTTTAATTTAACATACTGTCCCAACTTTTTCTGATTTGGGGCTGTATATTAAACATAAACTAAAATGTGCCAAGCATTTAGCTTCTTTAATTTTGATAATTATGGCCTTTAGTACAAATAATATATTGATTATTAATCAATTGCAAATTGTATTAAAAGGATTGTATTTAAATTAATTGCAATTATAAAATCATTTAATTAATTGCAAATTATTAGAAAATTCTATTTTGAGTTTGAGTAAATTACTATTCAAACAGAATAAATACTGTTTATCTCTCAGTCTAGTACAGTACATGCAACCACAATCAAGCCACAGAAGGCCATTGCTGAAAAGGCTGGCTGTTTGCAGAGTGCTGTAACAAAGCATATTAATGGAAAGTTTCTGAAAGGGAAAAGCGTGGTAGGAAAACGTGTACAAGCATATTATAAAAATTAATCATATTTATCAATATTTGCTGTGAGACAATTTAGAAATTAATTTCTTCTATTGAAGCATATGTGAAGACAATAGTCCAATGGATTTTGTATAAACTTGTCCATACCAGTTCGAGCGTACCCGGTCATTAAATCAAAAAAGGGGTATACAAAATTCTAAGAAATTCTGAAATGCATTTAAATATTTAAAGATTCTACTTTTAGCAAAATAGAAGCATTTTCACTTTTGGAATTTTGGACCCCATTGGTATATACTATTTGCATACACTTACCAATAGGTACCAACATTATGCATTTAATGGCTAGTAGAATATCATCTTAATAAATGATGACAATTTTTGGCTACAGCTTTAGACCTACTCTTGTTTTAGGTTTATTTTTGTTCAACCAGTACAGTTACAATACAAACTTTCTCACAAGTCCTGGAAAAATATACAGCATATCTTACCAAGTCAGCATTACTCCAGAGAGGAAAGTTGAGACATAATGTTGAAATACCCACCAGCCCTTAATCCTGCAACATAAAGGACACTGAATACCCTGGTCAAAGTCTAATTTTAACATCCATTTACTGTATTTAAAAAGATTTATTTTACAAATAGAAAAGTATAAAAAAAATATTATTTTATTATGTAATTTTTACTCACTTAGAGCCGTTATTAATGAGTATACTCTCTCTTATCGTCAATGTGCAGTAATACCATACCAACAGAAAGTTGAAAATTGCATCAAGCACTCTGTTAATGAAAAGCAAGTATAGTTAACAAAAAAAGCATGCATTCATTTCTTCCAAAAGAAAAAAGTGTGAAAATTACTTTAAAAACATGCATGAGATGAAGAGTTTTTTTATGCATTAAAATAAAACGGTATTAGGGAAAAAATAAGTGGAATTTCCCATTCACGTATATCCTTGGTGAATATAAATAGCAAAGTCACCACACTGTGACAATTTCCATGACCTCATATACAACTGCTGTCAGAATTGGGCTTTGGCAGTACTGGGCTTTCAGTGATTACTTTGAACTGTTCTTTTTCTAGAGAAGAATAATTGTACAATATACATCTTTAATATAAGGAGAAAAAAACAATAATTTGGTGCACAATTATTTAATTTTTTGCACAAAAAATTTAATTTAATTTGTGCTTTCTGAAATCACACAGGGTCAAAATTAGGATTTAGGGTCAAAAATATATTTGGTTAAATGTCCCTTAGCACGTTTCAACTTGACCAGACACATTTGATAGCCATCAACAAGCTTCTGACATAATTCTGTTTGGATATTTGACCACTCTTCTTGGCAGAATGGATGGAGTTAATTAAATGTGTGTGTTTCTTGGCACAGACACAACTTTTAAGATAAGCTCCACATACTTTCAACAGGTGAGATCAGGACTTGTTTAAGCTTAATGTTAGCATGCTTCATCCATTCCACAATCAACTCAAATGTGCATTTTGGGCGAGCTGAAAGTTTGATGTTATGTTGAGGACTTCTGTGGCTCTTCATTATTCCATCCACTTTATGTAAAGCACCAAAAACTGTTCCTCTTGCAGCAAAACAGCCCCAGACCATGATGCAACCACCATCCTGCTTAAGAGCTGATATAGTGTTCCTCTGTAACTCAAGTCATTGTGGCCAAACAACTCAATCTTTGCCTTACCTGTCCAAAAACTTTTCCTCCACAAGGCTTTTTTTTTTTTGGCATGTTGTCAGTTGCAAACTTTAATCGCCTTAGATTTTGGATGGCAGCCCCTCAGTCCATGGCGACGCTTGACCATAGACATTAGTCCAGCAGCTTCCAGTTCATGGCAGGCCTGTCCTTTGATGGCTCCTGGGTTGTTCCTGACCATCCAATCCATCCAAACCTCAATTTTCACAGTTGAGGGTCACAGTTTGGATCTTCTTCCAGCAAAGTGGCTTGGCAAAGTGGATACACCTCCCAACAATTTGAAACTGACATACAATCAATTGAACTGATGATCTTCGAATCTGCAGTTATTGATAAATGGCTCCAAAAGACATTCCTGAGTTATGTAAATCTATGATCCTCTTTCTCAGGTCTGCACTGAGCTCCTTGGACTTTCCCATTATACAGTGTGTGCTAGTCAACCCAGTGGGTGCTGTGACAAATCCCTTTGCCAGGGTGGCACACAGAAGCTACATGATCAATAAGATGTTAAGAGGCCTTGGCAATCTAAGACATTTTAGAATTTTCAGCACCCCTGAATTAATAATCTAAGTGGGTGTCCATGTATTTTTGAGACTGTTTGTATACTTTTGACTCTGTGATGATTTCAAAAAACCCTAAATAAATTAAAACTTGGGCACCAAATTCTTGGGTTTGGTGATGTAAAAATATTTATGTTGAACAATATTTTTCCCACAGAAAAAAAAAGTCCAAAGAAGTTGCTAAAAGCCCAATATTGCCCTGATGATGACAGTCCATAATGACATTCATGTCCGTGCATGTAAACTTCTGACCACAACTATATGTAGTCTATGAAAGGACCCTGCTATGCCACACTTGTCATATGGCCATTCTCTTGAGCCCGACCGACCCAGGTGGCCATAATGAATGGTTGTAGGATCATGGTTACATATACCAATCAGGCATAACATTATGACCACCTGCCTAATATCGTGTTGGTCCCCCTTTTGCTGCCAAAACAGCCCTGACCCATTGATACATAGACTCCACTAGACCCCTGAAAGTGTGCTGTGGTATCTGGCACCAAGATGTTAGCAGCAGATCCCTTAAGTCCTGTAAATTGCGAGGTGGGACCTCCATGGATCAGACTTGTTTGTTCAGCACATCCCACAGATGCTCGATTGGATTGTCCAAGTCAACACCTCAAACTCGTTGTTGTGCTCCTCAAACCATTCCTTAACCATTTTTTCTTTGTGGCAATGTGCTTTATCCTGCTGAAAGAAGCCACAGCAATCAGGGAATACTGTTTCCAAAAAAGGGTGTACAGGGTCTGCAACAATGCAACAATTAAGTAGGTGGTACTTGTCCAGTAACATCCACATGGATGGCATGATTTGGAAGATCATGGAAGTGCAGCATTTGCTGCACTTGGGGAGTGTGACGAGATGGTTTAGCCAAGGCAGAATATCAAGAAGACCAAACTACAGGAGTTGGCCATCCTAGGGGCATGTGACTGCAATGGAGGATAGCCCATAAGACATTGAGCCATGAGATGTTTAGTTTGAAGCCCTTAAAACACTTGCACTTTTAATTTAGATTTTCATTTTATTTCATTTATCTTGAGATGTTTTAAGTTTAAATTTCAGCTCAGTGAAGCACTTTAAGTACCAACAAGTTACCTTTCTTGTAGAATTGTGCTTCAAATAAAGAACTTTATGTTGACCAGATTGTTAGTTAATCATTTACAAGTCAATATTGCCTATATGGAAAGGTATGAAAAGGTATATGGAAAAAAAAAAAGTGAACCTGTAAAACTGCGGTGTTAAATGTGATGCAGTCGAAAATTTGGTGCACCTAACTTTTAGGCACACCAGTGCAACCAGGGCAAAAATTTAGTCTAGAGCCTTGAGGACCCGAGGTTTCCCAGCAGAACATTGCCCAAAGCATAACAATGCCTCTGCTGGCTTGCCTTCGTCCCACAGTGCATCCTGGTGCAATGTGTTCACCAGGTAAGCGACGCACACCCACCCGGCCATCCATGCGATGTAAAAGAAAATGTGATTCATCAGACCAGGCCACCTTCTTCCATTGCTCTGTGGTCCAGTTCTGATGCTCATGTGCCCATTGTTGGTGGTTTTAGTGGTGGACAGGGGTCAGCATGGGCACCCTGACTGGTCTGTGGTCAACAAACTGCCATGCACTGTGTATTCTGACACCTTTCTATCAGAAACAGCATTAACTTCTTCAGCAGTTTGACCTACAGTGGCTTGACTGTTGGATTGGAGTACACGGCCCAGCCTTCTCTCCCCAAGTGCTTCAATGAGCCTTGGACACCTATGACCCTGTTGCCAGTTCACCACTGTTCCTTCCTTGGACCACTTTTGATAGATACTGACCTCTGCAGACCGGGAACACCCCACAAGAGATGCAGTTTTGGAGATGCTCTGACACGGTCATCTAGCCATCACAATTTGGCCCTTGTCAAACTCGCTCAAATACTTAGGCTTGCCCATTTTTCTTACTTCTAACACATCAACCTTGAGGACAAAATGTTCACTTGCTGCCTAATATATTACTTATATTACAGAGAAAATCAGTGTTATTCACTTCACCTGTCAGTGGTCATAATATTATGCCTGATCGGTGTATGTATCCATACTTTAAATAGTTGGTTAGAGTGCAAAATTCAAAAGTCTTGAATCCACTTCTTCCATGACAAAATAAGAATGGGAACGAGAACAAGAATGACTACTTCACAAGGAACCAAGCAAACAGGAAAATGCCCTGGTGGTCTGGAATGAAAGAACGTAGGACAGTAAACATCCAATTAATGCAGTACAGAAGATGCTGGGCATACTGTACCTATAGCTGACCACAAACCAACATGTAAAGGAGAAAAGTAGAAGTATGACAGTCAGGTAGAGCTTGAACTTCTCATATTCATCTTTATAGGCAAATCTGAAAGATGTTAAGAAAGGAAAGATTGTAGTTTCAAAACTTGTAATGATAGTATGCAATGTTGCATAACACTCCTAACAGATATTTACTTGGCCTGTTTGTTAAGGAGGGTAACATTCACACTTCCAAGCACAAGACTGAGGTACAACCTAGAAGACAAAGTGAGAAAATGTATTTCAAGATAGTAACTTCTAATGTAATATTCACAGCTATCAATAAGTCAACAATGCTGCCATACTTCTTAGTTAATGGCTGACAATGTGTATTGAAGTGGCTGTCTCTTATTTGCTTTACCCGTTTTTCTTTGGAAGGAAGGCTTCCATCTCAAAAAATACATTTGGTCTTTCTTTTATAGATTCTTTCATCCCTTTTATAGTGCTTATGTCCTCTGGGCTCCCTTTCTGTTTGCATCTAAAGAAACAGGCAGTAATATGAATCTGTTTTGTAGGTGAAAAATGCACATTATTTTAAGAAGTCTACATACATTTAAACAAGCTTTGACACAGCTAAAGTAAGAAAATCCTACTCTTCAAGTGAAGCTAAAAGCTCTTTTAGCCTTTTCTTCTGTCGTGAAATAGAAGCGGAACAGCTACACTGTAATTTGGAAACCTCCTCCAGCTTTTGTTTGTAGAGGCGATGGGTATCCTGAAAAAGGTAAGAAAAGGTAAGTAAGAAACACTTCAGATGAGAAAACTCAACAAAACCTCTCTCATGATAAAGAAAGATATTTAGCTTGCTCCAAGGAATGTTTTCTGGATAAAGGGCATTACTATTTATCTAATAATAAATAACACATTTGCTGGTATGAATATTAAGCTGGCTGCTTATTCACCAGCTTCTATTCACACTTTCCATTCCACAGTTAAAGATCCAGAACTTGTGATCTCGAGCCTGTAGATGGTGCCATTCAGGGCAATAAAATTACTTACACAATTACTGAAAAGTAAAAGCTGTGTATAAAAGAAAGGGGAAAAAAACCCTGCTTATTTTGTGAGGCATTTCAAAAGCATGAAAATTGCATGTAAAAATATAGTTATTGTATTGTATAAATACTCACTCAGAAAAATATTATAAAAGGTTTGAATAATGTCGCTGTTAACTTATAGGCATAGCATGCAAGTAACAGGCAAAGCATACAGGTAAATTTCACTTTCCGCCTTATTCCTATGCCATTATCACACAAACATCTGTTTGAGTCTCACGGGATGCTACAATTTCACATCCCAAGCCTGTTCCAGCTCCATATCTGGTCACTAAGCCTGCTACAGCTCGAGCCCCAGTGCCTGCTCCAGCTCCATCCAGTCCAGTCACTGAGCCCGCTCTGGATTATGATAGTCACAGGGCCCCTCCCAATCTTGATCCTCTCACAGAGCCCGCTCTAGATCCTGAACCTGTCACAGAGCCCACTCTAGATCCTGAACCTGTCATGCAAGCCCACTCTGGATTCTGATCCTGTCACTGAGCCTACGCCAGATCAGGTCACAGTCAGCAAGGCTGCTCCACTTTCTGTGTTGGACTTCCATCCATCCATCTATCCATTCTCTTCCGCTTAATCCTGTTCAGGGTCGCAGGGGGAGCTGGCGCCAATCTCCAGCTAACTTCGGGCGAGA
>JAOVYU010000011.1:9999497-10012212 GCA_025674565.1 Synodontis membranacea | reverse complement strand
TGGTGCTTAAGGTATGAACAGACAAATGGGTGAGGGATAATTAAAAATAAAGGGGTATTCGGAAACAATTTACTTTATGTATGCAGATTTGCAAATAGTTGGTGTAAATACATAAAACAATGTATGCCTATTGAAATGTGACCAAAACCAAACAATACTCAAAACAATTTCAAAGATAACATGCGTGTGAATTCCCATCTTGACAAAAATACATAGAACAACGTATGTTTTCATATAGTCTCCAAGAATATTGGGTAATTTACAAGTGCTCTGAAAGCGCATTCCTGCTAATCCTCTGCTAACCTCCGAAGTAAAATACCGTGCCCACCACCATGCAAAATGATCTACCACGCAGTCATTTTCGCCGCGCGCACCTCTGCAAGTGCAAACCAAGCTTTAAGTGGTGACAGTCGCACGTAGCGGTGACAGGTCGAATGACAGCCGATATGCGCGCATGGCCGTGTCGGGTCGGTTGCCATGCGCATATAACAGTGAAAGATCGAGTGCCATGCTCATGTGGCAGTGACATGCGCACGTTGCGGTGACATGTGGAGTGGCAGCTGCCAGTGACATGCGCACGTAGCGGTGACATGTGGAGTGGCAGCTGCCAGTGACATGCGCACGTTGCGGTGACATGTGGTGTGGCAGCTGCCAGTGACATGCGCACGTAGCGGTGACATGTGGAGTGGCAGCTGCCAGTGACATGCACACGTAGCGGTGACATGTCAAGTGGCATATGCCCGTGGCACGGAAAGATTTTACTCCCTCTCAGATGCCGGGCCAAGCACTGATGTAGTGCAGGGGAAGAGTCGTCGTCAAACTACTATGTTTGAGTGCAACCGAGGCAAGCCCGTCAGCACAGCTCTATCAGCCAAGCTAACTAATCTCCTCGCTCAGTGGATTGCCACCAGCTGCCGGCCCATCAGCGTGGTTGAAGATGATGGGCTCGAGCTTGTTCTCCAGGCGGCCACAGGTGACCCATCTTACAAACTACCTGCAAGGTGAACTATCATGAGGAGAATACATGACCAGAATACATGGCCCCATGTCACACTGCCAGGCCAATCAAGGTTATGAATGGAGGACCACACGATCAAATCCCTCTCATGGCCAGCCCAATTTCCATCTGAATCCCACTGAAAACCTCTGGAATGTGATCAAGAGGAAGATGGTCACAAGCCATCAAACAAAAGCTGAACTTGCTGATTTTTTTGCAGCAGGAGTGGCATAAAGTAAAACGACAGCAATGTGAAACACGCCAAGAGGCATGTCATCAAATACTGATTTCTGAATTCTTCCTATGTTCAACATTCAACTTTCAAGATAGTGAAGGTCTAGTTTCTACGGTTATGGTTTGATGGTTTGATGGTCAGTGAGGCTGCAATGGATTCATTAGATCAGTAATAGATTGTGGTAGTGTGGCGTTATAGATCAGTAACAGGAAATGAAATGGCAGATAAAGCTGCAAAGAAAGCAACAAATAGCAATCACATTGATTTGGCAGTGAGCTTGAGCAAGACAGAAATCAAGAGCATTATCGCTCAGAGACTGAAGGAGAGGTGGCAAGAACGACGGAAGGAAGACAGGAAAGGACGATGGTTCTACAGAGTTTAAAGGAAAGTGGGAGAAATAAAGTGTACAGGAAGGAACAGGGGAGATGAAATTTAAAAACCTTAGATTTGGACATACTGGATTAAATGGTACATTACTCGAAATAGGCAAGCATAGTACAGGCATAATACACTAAACTACTGTGGTCAAGAAGAAATAGTAGTAGAATGTTATGCTACACTGTCAGAAATATGAGGCAGAAAGAATTGATTCAATACCTCAAAAAGATCAAAGACTTTGATCTAATAGATATTCTACAAAAGAATTCTCTTTCATTATCTTAGAATAAAAAAGAGCTTGAGTGGATGTGAAGTGGTGGGTTTATTTTGTTTGTTTGTTTTAAATAAGAAGTTCTGTTCCACTCCGTGTCAGTTGGTGGCGGTAATGCACCACTTCGCTGTTAGCAAACGAAGGAGAAAAAGAAGCAGAAGAAGTCGGACCTCTCCAATGTCTGAGCCTGTGTTCAGTAAGAATGGCGCTGCCTGTGAATATCAGCGTACTTTTAAAGTCAGACGTGATAGAGGACTCTCTTTGTAAAGATGAAGGCGTGTGTATATTGGGCATATTTGGGAAAAGTGCTGTGCAAGCCGGATGTGCCAAAGAGTCTCTTATAAACATCTTATCAGACAAACATGTCTTTTCCCTTTTTGGCACCGACGAGACGGACAGTGTGGATGAGCGGAGCTCGATCAAGGCATATTATAACCAGGAAAACCGCGTGTTGTATTTGGTGCTGACGTCCATTTTCGACAATCGCCAGCTTCTCCGGGCGTGTGAGTCTTTAACTTCGGGTCTAGGTCACCTCGAAGCGCACGAGTTTTGGAAAGCAGCTGAGAAGGATCACTGCCTTCAGCTGCTTTATCTTTTCTCGTTATGCCACGTTCTTCTGTTAGTTCATCCGACCTGCTCCTTCGATGTCACTTATGACAGGTTGTTCCGCGCCTTGGACGCACTGCGCCAGAAATCGTTACCTTTACTCCGTGGTGCCATAAAGGATTGTCCCGTGTCAAAGGACTGGAAGATGAACTGCCGGCCCTGTCCTCCTCGTCTTCTGTTCGTGTTTCAGATGAATGGCGCACTGAGAGTCAGTGCATCTGGACTTGCAGGGAACGGCAGTGAGGGCACAGGGGTAGACAAGCCTAAGAAACACTCCCCAAGAAGGCGTCTGCAGCATGCATTAGAAGATCAGATCTACCGAATATTCCGTAAGAGCAGGGTCCTAACTAACCAGAGTAGCAACTGTCTGTTCACCGTCCCTGCCAACCAGGCTTTTGTCTACGTGGTTCCGGGACCAGAGGAAGATCCGATAGGTTCCCTGCTAGGGCAGTTGCGGGCAAACTGTGTGCCACGTGATTGTGACCCGGGCACACCTGCCCCTGGGCAAAGGCGGTACCAACAGATGCGCCACTCTAACAGGCATCCGTCATTTAACACGGAGAACGGTGGTCTTTCTTCAGCAGGAGGTCAGTTAGTGGACTGTACTCTGAAGGAGTTTCTTTGGCAGCATGTGGAACTCGTGCTGAGCAAGAAAGGCTTCGACGACAGCGTGGGCCGAAACCCGCAGCCGTCCCACTTCGAGTTACCCACCTACTCCAAGTGGACTCGCGTGGCCTCCAGGCTGCACCAAGTCATGATAGAAAACAGAGGAGACGACACGGCCGAACTTTTCCTTAAAGTGCAGGGCCAGCTCAAGGTTCTCGAGGGCTTCCTGGATGCAGATGCAAAATTCTCAGAGAACAGGTGTCAGAAGGCATTGCCGCTGGCACACAGCGCATACCAGTCCAATCTACCGCACAACTACACCACTACAGTGCATAAGAACCAGCTTTCTCAGGCGCTGCGGGTTTACAGTCAGCATGCCAGGGGGGTAGCCTTCCAGCGCTATGCCTTACAACTTCACGAGGATTGCTACAAGTTCTGGAGTAACGGACACCAGCTGTGTGAAGAGCGCAGCCTCACTGATCAGCACTGTGTGCACAAGTTTCACCTGCTGCCCAAACCAGGTAAACGCCACTGCTGAGGTCACATGGTTTAATCCGCTCGCGTATGATTGAGAAAACAGCTTGGAGAAAGGCTTGTACGTTATTTAGACAATTCTAACGCTTAGCTTTTGCACAGAGTATCCGCACTGCTATTAAAGGCCCACTGTGTAGCATATTGAAGGTATTTATTAGAAAAAAACAGTGTACTGTGTATATTCCATAATGTATTTCTAGAATTCACTATTTATAAATATAGAATAGAATGAGATTAGATTAGATGTAAGCGCTAGTCACGCTGTTTCGGGTCATATGTCATTTCTGTTTCAAATGTGAAAAGAATTTTATATACATAGAAGATAAATATGTTTTCATTAGCATATGAACCTGTAGCTATGAAATGTCTTTTCGTAAGAGTAGAATGAGCCTTTTATATCTACATAGGCTGTGGGTCCACCTCTGTGGAGCCGCCATGTTGTGCCAGTACAGTAGCATAGATCGGACATGCCTCTAGAGAGCGCCTTCCGCATTGTGTGTTTTTACAAGTGGAATGAATCCAGAAGGAACAACAAAGAAGAACAAAGTAAGACAAGACAGAAGAAATAAGAGGAATCCCTGTTTACCAGTGCTGGTTAACAAGTTTGAAAACCCATATTTAGAAAAATGGAGGATCATGCTTATTACTTAGCATGGTAAAAAGCAAGGGAGAGTGAATCTATAGTAAGTACATGAAAGTATGTCAATATGACATACATTCTAATATGCAATTGGAAACTGCAGGGTAAGAGAGGGTCATTCAGGTGGGTGAATCCTACATAATGGACCTAATAATTCATATATTTTTCTTCTATAAGTTTTAATTACGGTTGAGACCAAAAGTTCACTCACATCTAGGCTAAAGACATCACTGCACATTTTCAAAGTCAGTTAGTAGATGGCTACTTTAGTTCCATAAGCTAACGTTTCAAAATAGCTAAGAGATTTACATGCCTTTTGTTAGTATTTGAAGACATTGCCTTTTAATTGCTTGAGCTTGAAGCAAACACTTCCACAAGAAACTTTTGAAGTGGCATTCTGAAATGACCTCAGATCTGAACCAAGTAGAGGTTCTTTTTGGCTTGTAAGAAAGGTATGGTAACATGGAATAATGTGGAGTTGTGAAAAAGTTTTGTGTTGTGAAAAGATTGAATATCTTTAGCTTAAATGTAGGTAAACTTTTGTATACATTTGTTTTGCCTGTACTGTTTTGGTTTGGTACATATTTAAAATATTCTGTGTTTATTTGATGCACCGTTTTCATTTGAACATTTAACCAACTCTCCAAAACACCACGTCTTTGTACATATTAAATGGTTTTGTATAGTATAACTTCAAAGACATACAGTGGTTCTTGTAAGTTTGTGAACCCTTTAGAATTTCCTTTATTTCTCATAAATATGACCTATGATCAGTAGATCCCAATGAAATAAATTAGACAAAAATATTATACTTTTTTTATTTATTAAGGAAAATATCAGTGAGTGGCAATGTATGCGAACCATTTTTTTAATTTTTAATTTGTTAATTTGAAAGTGAAGTTGAAGGTGTTTTCAATCAATGGGATGACTATCAGTTGTTGAGTATGCACCCTGTTATATTTAAAGAATGGGCATCTATCACAGTCTGATCTTCACAAGCCATGATTGTGGAAGTATATCATGGCACAAACAAAGGAGAGTTCTGAGGATCTCAGAATAGATCTGTCGATGCTCATCATGCTGGAAAACTATCTGTCTGGAAAGTTACAAAACCATCTCTAAAAATTTCAGCTTCCACTAATCCACAGTCAGAGAGATAGAGAAAATGAATTTTTACCCTATTAATTTTTGACCAACAAAGATCACTTCAAGATCAAGACATGTAACAGTCCGAAAGGTCTCAGTTTTACCCAGTGTAATAACTTCTGAGCAATTGAAGGCCTCTCACATTATGGAATATTAATTTGCATAAGTCCACCATCAGGAGAACACTGAACAACATTGGTGTGCATGGCAGGGTTGCATGGAGATCACTGATCTCAAAAAGAACATTGCTGCCCATCTACAGTTTGCAAAAGATCATGTGGATAAGCCAGAAGGCCATTGGAAAAAACACTGCCTAGCAGCCTAAGAACCTAATCCTGTCTGTGAGACATGGAGGGGTCGTATCATGGTTTGGGCCTGTTTTGCTGCATACCAACATATTCTAAAGGTAAATATCAGGATATCTCTCCATGAAGTAAAGTTGAAGTCCTGACCTTAATCAAGCAGTAAAATTATGTGAGCAATACATGTGAGGAAACCCACCAACGTGATGTTCTGTAAGGAGGAATGGCCTAAAATTCCTCCAAGCCAGCTGATCGATGCCTACTGGAAATGTTTAGTTGCACTTATTGCTGCACAAGGGGTTCTAAAAGCAAAGCTTCACATACTTTTGCCATTCACTGATATGTAATACTGGAGTATTTTCTTCAATAAACAAATGACCAAATTTTTTTGTCTCATTTGTTTAATTGGGTTCTCTTTGTCTGCTTTTAGTACTGGTGTGAAAATCTGACATTTATGTCATATTTATGCAGAAATTTAGAAAATTCACAAACTTTCAAGCATCAAGTATATAACCTATTGGTTTGCTTTTCATAATGTTTAGTAGAAATAATGTTTAGAAGAAGTAAGTCATGGCAATTAGACATGACTTAAAATCTGGAAAATTTGCCACTTAAAATCTCTGTATAAAATTTCATCCCATATTTAATATATAAGCTAACAAGTATGTTGTTGTCTTTGAGCAGGAGAGAAGCCTGATGTGGATCACAGCCCTCCTATTCTCTATCACAACAGCAGAGGGCGATCAACAAGTTCTTGTAATTGTGGCAGGAAGCAAGCTCCTCGTGAAGACCCATTTGACATCCAGACTGCCAACTATGACTTCTATTTAGTCTGTAGAAATCATTTGAAACATATTGACCATAAAACTTTATGAAATGTAATGTTAATGGGGCTATAAATATGTTTGCAATATGTTAATTTTTTGAGTCACATAGGCTCAAATGATTCAAGTTGGTCCAATGCTTATTATAACAGCTCATACACAGGGAGTGTATGGTGCACTCTACGAGGATTACTTTATTGTAATAATTGGTATGTTGCAGAAAACTTACAAAGTCCTGGCACTCCTTCTATGCCAGTACTGCGTACGTTTTCTGCAAAGGGAAAGTCTTCAGGACAGAGAACTTTGAGCTTTCCAGTTTTTCAGTAACAAGACAAGTTGCACTTTTTGTCTTAGTAACTTCAAGAACGGGAAAAAAATATGACTGGATAGTGAGTGACTGTTTATAGCTGCTGTAACCTCAGTCACAGGTTATCACTTCTTGTCCTAGACTACACCATGTCCAGCACAATGTAGTTGTTTCTCCTACTCGAACACACCAACTTCTACTCAGGAAGTGCTGTTAATTAGTTAATGTGTTTAATTAGATGTGTTGGGAGCTGGGAGAACAAGCCTAAAAGGTGAAGGATAGAGGTATTCCAGGACCAGGGTTGAGAATCTGACCTAAGTGATCACAGGAACTAACTTGTCTCGTGGACGTAACACAACAATAGACATGAATATAAATGATTAAAGCTGTGTGCCATTCATTAATAAAGGTAGAAATGTGCCAAACAAATTTGACAAATTGCTGTGGTATAAATGGGATATAATCAACTTTGGGGTGGCCATTCATCCTGAATTACTTTTGTATAGTTTCATGCCCTGGAAAGTTTTGTGCCTTACCTATATGAGGCTCTTTGTCTAGCCCTAGTAAGTAAAGTAGTAAGTCAGTGTATTTGTCTTAACTTATTACTAAACAGTACTACTATACAAATTAAAATCACCTAGATGGTTGAAACCCATTGATAATGTTTCTCTTTGCTGTTGTTCAGATGCTTGAGGAGAAGTGCTGTAGTAAACTGGAGAGGATAAACTTCCCCGTGTTCCAGGCCAGTACTTCAGACCCAGCACCTGCCTGTGACGATGCAACCAGACCACCGGAAGCGCCAACGTCTGATGTCGAACGTCTCAAAGAAAAAGAGAGTGTGACACATACACCTGGTGATAGCACAAGCCTAAGCCTCGCTCTCAGTCTTGGCCAGTCCACTGACAGCCTGGGCGCTTATGCTGATGGAGCTGAGGGCCATGAGAAGAGGCCGAGTGTTGACAGACAGGCCTCCACTGTGGAGTATCTACCTGGCATGCTTCATTCTGGATGCCCTAAAGGGCTCCTTCCTAAATTCTCCAGCTGGTCACTGGTCAAACTTGGGCCAGCTAAGTCTTATAACACCCTTGTGGGTTTGGAGCAGCCTGGATTCCTGCCTGGCTCAGCATTTCTCCTGCCATGGGACTTAGTGATCCGAAGCCGCTCGGAGGACGACGCTAGCTCAACAGAGTTTGACGGTGGAGCCTCTTCATGGCCAGCTCCCAATAAAGTGCCTGCTGGTAAACGGGGCACTGCTGGGCGTAGCCGAAGGCGAGATGATGTCTTGCGTGTGTATGTGGGTTTTGAGTATGAGGACAGCAGGGGCCGCCGTTTTCTCAGCTCTGGTCCAGATAAAGTAGTAAAGGTACTTGGACAGGGAGGCCCCAAGGAGCCAGCCACTCGAGCCTTAAACTCAGACATGCCCCTGTATATTCCATCTCCCGCCCAGGGCAGAGGAATCAAACCTCACTATGCTCAGCTGGCCCGCCTCTTTGTTGTGGTTCCTGATGGACCAATTGAGATTATGCTTAGCCCACAGGTAAATAGTCAAATTTTGTGAATCCATGTATCTACTGTGTTGATAATCTCCACCAATGAGTATTTGAAGTGCATAAAACTTTCTCAGATCCACTCAGTTAAATGAGTTCAATGTATTGTACTAAACGTCTGTAACGTTCTATTCTGTAATGGCACTATGTAATGATTAGCTCCTCAGAGGCTGTACTGTTCTGCAGTGTGTGCGACCTTTGCATTTGCTGAATGTTACTTCCCTTATATATATTCTAGCTATCTTTAGAAAATATGGATACTAGTGTGCTAGTACTTGAAGCAGGTCTTCAGACCACACATCAGTGATATTTCTTTTCATAAATTCGAGTGAAAGTCAGGTCTCAGCCTTCGAAGATTCAAAATATTGTTTTATTGACCACGAGAGACATTTCAATGAAATATTTGTTCTTGTTATAATATAACGTATAAACATATAACTCTGCATCTGGAGTTACATTGTGCCTATAAATCCCAAGTGACTATGATTCAGAATTCTTCTGTACTTCATGTACATGTAATACACAGCTATATTTCATTGTGCAAATTTGTATGAGCATATGTCCTATGTAAGCACTTGTAAGCACAAAATGATACAAAGTAGATAGAATATTGATTTTATTTCAAGAGAAATGCTGAGATAAATGTTGACATAACCACTGCTAATCTGTGCAGCATTTGAAGTATTGTATTATTTTTATCCCATACAGGTTCAGCCAGGGCCCCCTCCTTGTCCTATTTTCCATCCTGAGCAGCCAGAGGTTGTCCTGCCCCCTGATGGACTGTGGGTGCTACGATTTCCCTATGCCTATGTGACAGAGAGTGGACCATGCTATCCCCCAAAAGAGAATCAACCACTGGCTAGCTTCCGGGTCCTGAAGGGCATTTTGCGTGCCAATACCCTTTGTTCTCCTGCACAGTGATGTACAGTACTTAAATGACTTGAGAGATCAGTTTCCTAGAGAGCCTGAAGACCTTCTCCTTGCTGTTAGAACACTTTTTATCTGCGCTTTTGCCTCAGTCTGAAACTGTTTCATTCTCAGTTAGAGATTTGAAGTGATGAATGATGAAGAGCAGTTTCACAATTGTGTTTATGTAATGCCAGCTGTTCAGAATAAAAGTTAAAGTTGTTAAATATAACTAGAAAGTGCATTCTATGAAGAAAATGCAGGGTGATTGTGCTGGTGCAAAAGTTTGAATGTTAACGGCTAGCATGCTAAGAGCTAGTGTGCTAATGTTAACATCATTTCTTGGCAGACAAAATACTGTAAATTAGCCTTATCGTTCTACCATTAGTATGCTAGCCTTAGCATGTTAGCGTGCTAAATTAGCATTCTTTCATGCTATTACTGTATGTTAGCCGTTAGCTTTAGCTAGCAGGGTCCAGGAACTAGTGAAATCCAACAGTTTATTAAACAAATCAGGCTTACAAAATCAAAATCATGAGACAAGCGGACAGGCAAAATGGATCAGGATCCGGAGCACGCTCATTGCTGCAGAACTCCCCATCTGCCTGTCAGGATAGCTGCTCAGTGCTCTCAGCCCTCCACCCCAAAAAATATCTATTGCTTCTTCCTCCCGGAAGGTTCTGCAGAACCATTGGTATGTGTCTCATAAGTCTTTCAGATTCAAGAAGCATGGTGATGAGGTGCTGGTCCAGTGAGCCTCACCTCACCCCACCCAGATAGTATCAGCAAGAACCCCTCCGGGGAATAATCCATACCGTCATACGGCCCTGGAGAGGGCATACAAAATGATTGTAAAAAGAAAGAAGGCATGGTAGTCGTGAAGGCATCCTGTTGTATCCATCATGTTAGATGAAGTGTTCTGTCGTGTAAAGGGGCATGTGCGTGTAGGACCAGAAACCAGAACAAAGTCAAAACTGGAAATGAACATGAACTAGATACAAAGGCTTGGCAATAACTGAATGAGACGTTGACGCTTCGTGACGAGATGTGCGCAAGAGAGTCATAAAACATTCCGTAATAATAAGAAGAAGAAGAATGTCCGTAATCAAAGCGTTCATTCAAAGCATTCAAATTCCTTGCTCTGTATTCTAGAAATTCTATAAACCCCAAAAGGCATTTTTTTCATAACCTTTTTACACAACTTTACCAAGGGTGCCAATAATTCAGGCACTGGCTGTAAATGGAACGGTTTTCCCCACTAAAGTTAGCGACCAACCCTGTAACAGTCAGATAAGCCTATGCAATAAATGAACAATAACACAACAAATGTTTAAACAAATGTGCTGTACATAACTTCTTCTGACCAGCATCATATTTGCTCTCTTATAGCTAGATTTGCAGCTTAATAATGGAAAATCTTTCAATACATCGAAAACATCTAAGTTTTGACCAAAGGGACTGCTGATGAGCAGTTCCTTAAAGACCTTGGACCACTTGGCCCCCAGGATTTTTAAAATAGATATGCAAAATGTGCACGTCACTAGTATTTGGAAAACAGGATTATGTATCATGCAGTTGTGGGGGGCCCCCTCGCGGTCTGAAAAGAATAGGAAACTACTGTTTCTACTAACAGAAGATCACGAAGAAGCTACTTGTCTCCTGATCTGAACCCATTTGAGAATTTGTGGTCTATTTGTAAGCAGCAACTTGTTACTTGTGAAATGGACTACCCAACCATGGAGAAGATGAATCATGCTCCACAGCAACCCCTAATGTAGAGGTGGCCCTGCCTGGGAGTGCGCCTGTGACTGTATTTAGAGTCTTACGTTTAGAGTTCCTTTTCGCTGATGGTACCACAAGCATCTCCATAAACAACTTGTATGTAAACATAAAAATCTTGGGAATATTTTCTCATTCAGGAAATAGGAACAGATTAACTAAATAAATTAACTGGTGAGTGGGGCGTGGTGATCAGGTACCAAAGTATGTACATCCACCCATGGTCCTACATTGCTACATCCTGCAAGGAAGAAGTGGCTAATCCATGACCAGCATTAAAAATCCAGACTGAAGTTTGTAGGTGATCCAACCATCTGGAGGAGTGTTCTCTGGTCAGATGAAACACAAATGGATGAAAAAAAAAAAAGGTAAGGCTTTAATCTTAAGAACACCATGCCAAGTGTGAAGCATCATGAAATACTGAAGCAACACTTTTAAGACATTAGGCAGAAAGTTAAAACTTGGTCACAACTGGGTCTTGCAGCAGGAAAATCATCCTAATCATACCTTCAAAATTGTAACCACAGTTATGGAGTGCCCATCACAAACCCTAACCCAGGGGTCCCCAACTTTTTTTGGCTGGTGACTCCACTTTGATGTCACAGAACTCCACGCTTCCTCCAGACACTAGGACCTTGATTTACTTTCATCTGAAAAAAAGGACTTTGGACCAGTGAGCACCGGGTCTAGTTCATTTTCACTTTAGTCCAGGTACGACACTTCTGACGTTGTCTCTGGTTCAGTAGTGGCTTGTTATTAGGAATGGGACAGTTGTAGCCTTTTTCCTGAAGATGTCTGTGAGTGGCGGCTCTTGATGCACTTACGCCAACTTCAGTCCACCCCTTGTGAAGCTCTTCCATGTTCCTGAATTGACTTTTTCTTCATCCCGTTCCCTGTGCACCTTCCCCTACCAAATGTGTCCCTTGCAGCCAGCTTTATATTTCGATACAGCACTCTGTGAATAGTAATTTACTCAAACTCGAAATGAAATATTCTAATATAAATTTTTTTTAACAGTAGGCCATAATTATCAATGTAAAATTTTATTATTATTTTTAAGATTCTAGAATATATAGAAATATAATACCTTAATCTTAAATAACTGATGGAAAATATTGTGCTTTTTCATGATATTTTATTTTTTGTGATGCATTAGCAGTGTTGGGAGTAACGTGTTACACAAGTAACGAATTACTGTAATGCATTGCTTTTTGCTGTAACGCGGTAATGTAAGGCATTACAGAAAAACATTATTTTACTCTGTACAACGAAGAACATAGTTACATAGTTCTAGCCATCAGAACAGATACATAACATCATTGTGAATCACGTCGATATGTATTAAGATGAAACGTAGTCTACAAAAAACTTCTGTTAAACACAATAAACCATAGGCCTATGATGCCTAGCGCTGCTGAACTTGAATTTGAAAATATAAAAAAAATGTGGGATGCACTGCCTGTTTCTGCCCCATATGGATTTTTCTTTTTTTCTTAATTTTGTATCCTGTCATATCTTTAGACATTACAATACAATACAGTTCAATTAATGTTAATATTATCGCTATGATGTGCAACAGTCTACCATGTGTAATTCTGTGCAATGTTCTTATCAGGTGCTAAAACATTACTATGTGC
>JAOVYU010000011.1:9967660-9981082 GCA_025674565.1 Synodontis membranacea | reverse complement strand
TGATTAATTAATGACTTGCACATAATTAAATATAGCAAAGTAATAGCAGTACTGTAGAGTTAAATATGACCTGCTTCAGTGGCACAATTAACACGCGTGCCATGTTTGTGTACAGGAACCTCCACCCCTGCATTTGGCAGCCCTGGGACTCCTGCAGGGGGATTCGGTGCCTCAGCCTTTAGTAAGTGTAACAAACTTTAATGAAGCGTTTCTGAGGTGCAGTGCCACTAAGGATGGCAGCAAATTAAGCAAATTTACTATTAATCTTAGCTGATGGAGTATCACAGCGTAAACAACCAGTGCTTGTTTTTTTACTTATTGTTCTTATTAGCTATTAGCCTATCTGACTGCTCACTTAATTTGATTGAGCTTTATCAAAAAATTTACCCCCCAAAATTTATAACTATTGTGAACCTTATGTGTTCTATCTGTGAAACACTGAGGAATAAAAATTTGGTGACTGCAATAAATAGCCCAACTATTAAACATTTAAAAATGAGAAATAATGAGAAATATTTTAATAGTTGGCTCACTATCACTTTATCTAAACTACTCCCTGTAGGGTCACAGACATTATCTAACTATCTTATCGCAGACATTCTTTGTTTTCTTTTTCATTTAAAATGGCCAAAAAAGGTACCAAAATAGCCATATTACAAAAGTGAAAATGTACTTGAATTTGTATTAAGTATACATTGGACATTTTCCCTGATGAAATGGAAAAAAGTCAAGCCTGAATGTTGCATGTGATCTAGTATTTAAAGTTTTATATTTTGTTTCACATGGTTCAATGTAAGGAAAATGCTTAATACTTGAGCCATATAAGAAGAATACTTTTTCTGATGATAGTGTCAGGAACTGTTAGATTTAGGGGTGGTTTTCTGAAAAAAGGATTAAGCCCAGTCATAGATTAAGAGTCTGTCTATCCCTGACTTAGTGTGATCTAGACTAACTCTAGATCAGGGTGTCAAACCTGTCCAGAAAGGGCCGGTGTGGGTGCAGGTTTTCATTCTAACCCAGCAGAAGTCACAGCTGATTCCACTTGTTTAATCAGTTGATCTTGACCTTCAATAGACTCAGCTGTGGCTTCTGCTTGGTTAGAATGAAAACCTGAACCCACACCGGCCCTTTCTGGACAGGTTTGACACACCTGCCCTAGATCATTTAGATTTAAATGATTCAGCTGCATGTAAAGATTAATGTTATTTTGGAAATATGTAAGAGTTTAGGAAAAATAGTATGGTAAAAGTTGTTTATCAGCTCGGTAGCAAAGCAAGTCACACCCTACAAAGAGTGACCCAGAATCGGAAGATTCAGGCCAGTTTTCAGTACTTTCCAACTGGATTTAAACTTGGTTAGACTTGCCCATAATCACATCCCTCTTTTCTGATTTGCGACTATTATTTCCTGAGTTGTCTTGGCTCATGCAGAAATGGCCTCATCTCACCATGATTATCTTCTGGAAAGTCCCAAAAAACCCAGTTGGTGGTATAATGCCCTCTTCGGCCCTTTTGGCTTATTACACTTAATTCATTGCCTCTCCATATTACACATTTAACCCATGTGCAGCTTGTGTACTTTTTGGGGAATTCCAGAGTCAACTTCAAGATGAGCTCACAGCGGCAATCTGCTTTTATCTATGGCTAATCATGTATATATCTAGACCTTGAAGAGGACCAGAGGATTCTTGGTATTTTTTTAATGACCTGATATGTCAAACCATAGAATGTAAATTGTGTCCATAATGGAGTTTGTTTTTTTCCCCTCCAGGCACTCCTTCAGCCTCTTTTTCAATTGGAGCTGGTTCAAAGCCCACTAGTTCACGACAAAGACTACAGGCTCGCAGGCAGCACACAAGGAAGAAGTAATCTTGACCGTGAGGCCTATATCTGGACACATGCAACACCCCTTCTGACTATTCTAGCTGCTGATGCTGCTAACAGGACTTTATAAGGATTTCAATAGAACCTGAGCATAACTGATGTTTGGTTAAAAGTATAATTAGGTACCACATCCATTTTTTTTTTAGGTCAAGAGATCTTGGCATACCAACATCTTGTTTGGAATCAGACTGATAGCCAAGTTATGTGGACAGACAAAACTTGGGAAATTAAAAGTATGATGAGACAATTAAAAACCTGGACATGTGAAGTTCAGGCCTAAAAGAAGCTGAATTTGGGTTTGCTTCTGGTCTTTGCTTTTCGGGATATTGTGTCAGATTTTATTTTATTTTTTTGTAAATAGCTGTGTGACCTATTTGTGTGTGATCTTTCACATTATGTTCAACTTCATTAATTTTTTTCCCCCAGATGAATACATAACATACTTTCATGTCTCTGCTCCTTGACTGAGCTGCTTACTAAGATTGCATTAGTCACCTCAGTCTTCAGAAAATGTGTTTTAATTAGAATGTGTCCCTCATCCAAATGCAATGAGCAGCAAAATAAAGTTTTTTAGTACTTTTCATTGCTTTTATGGCCTATCCCTTTAAAATATTTCCATGGCTCATGTTTGAGTAAATCACATTGAAGTTTTCAAACCAAAGCAGATGATTTAATACAGGCTGTTTTTGGTTTACAACCATTTGTGTGCTGTTGGCTATTTGACTACCTCGTCTGTTTACTCCAGTAAATGTTACTTACCAATCCTTTCATTCTCAATGCTTCTTTAACTTTTAGAATTAGAATTTAATGACTTATTAAGCATGATAATTCATATCGTTAAAAACTCTTGACTCCTCCCATTAACCCAACTGCTTCTGTTCCCTTTTAGACCATTTTTCTTCTCCTTGTACTTTGTCTTTTTCCATTAGGGCTAGTACTATGCTAATAGTACATCTGTGGCTCTACCATTGGTGGGCTTGGGGGAAGGGGGGGGGGGTCATCTTCCTGAGCTACATGTTAATTTATTCATATTCCAGAAAATCCATCTTGTTCTTTTAACAGGTTTAAATATTAGACATTGCTTCACCTCTGATTTATTTAACAGTTCTTTGTGCCTTAGTGCATCTGACTGAAGGTTACGTGCTGTGAATGATGTCAGACGTGTGAAGGATGTGAAAGCAATAGAAAGCAACTGATTGGCTTTAGTATGTAATGTTTAAGACTTTTTGTAAATAACTCAACTAGTTATTGATCTCAGGGTTTTGGGCCATTTGTAATGTCTGAAGTCCTTCAAAGCTCAGTCCTTTAGTGTGATTGTGTGACATAATTATGTGAAAGTATTCTAAATGAATGCTCTAACTTATTTTAAACGCAGATTTCATTTCAGATTAGCGTGGGTCCTTCTTAATGCATGCACCTTGTTCCAGTCTTAGCTATTTAAGTTTGCTATAGCTTGTGCATGCTTTGTGAAATATTACCTTTTGTTTTGATTGTTAGGATTGAGCGAATACTACTGTCATTCCTACATGCTGGTCAGAAGCCAGACAGCCCAACTAAAGGTATTTTATATTGCAGCGTCAGTTGCTATGAACATAGTCAATCAAGCTAATCATCTTAAAACAAGTCTGATGGTTAAGAAAATCTCAGGTGTGTTTTCAGGCATTTAGCTAGATAGTTAAACATTCTGTTGAAGCAATTTGTGTTTTGTTTAAGTACAGTCATTTCAGAAGACACATTTGGAGACACTTTTTCCCTTTCCCATTGTTCATACACTGTAGAAACCCACAATTATTTTTTTTTTCTTGCTGTATACAGTTGCATGGTCACATTAGTCTTTATTATGGTGTTCTTTTTGTTAGACTGTAAATACTTAAAGGTATTCAGTAGGGAAAAGAGCAGGGGACCAGGTTTTACATTAAGGAGCCCTATTAAACAAATTGAACATGGCACATAAGTAGACTGTTGAGCAAATGAGTATACTGAGAGCTGGATTTCTCACTATGTTTGTGATTAGATACTGTACTGTGTATTTTCCAACTGTAGCACGTGGGTGTATGTAAAGTTAATGCCGGGAAAAGTGTGCGTGAAAGTGTGAGAGACTTGGAACAGCATTTTAAAAGAAATCTCTCTGTTCTGGTGGTATGTACTGGTTTTCAATAAAAATGGAACAAAGTCTTTGCCTGGATTACTGTTAAACAAGGATGCAGTGCTGATATTATGCATTATAGAGACTCCTTAACTTATAATTTAAAACTAATATTTAAATACTCATGACCTGGAATAATGGCTAATGATTTACTTAATGAAGATCTTTCATCTTTCACAGACTTTATAATGAAAATACATTTGCTCCTTAACTCCTACTAAATACTCACAAAATGATACATCATGACTTTATTTAAAAACATGGTTTTATACAATACATAATATTTCATAGTTATCAGAAGCAAACATTTCAAGATTTCTGTTTTTGGGGTTTCTTTCTATTCCTTCTCCTTTTCTTTGCTGCAGGAGGTTGAAGTTGTTCGTCCACGGATACCTCCACCATTTTCTCTCCACCAACGGAGGGCTCACTTATGGAAAGAGGCCTGTCATGACAGTCATGACTATCAGATTAATTTTTACCATTTAACACATTAAAGAATTTAACAGATGAGAACAGGAACTGAAACCTTTAACTAGTCAATTAGTTTTTGGTTGTTTTTTTTTTTTTAAACTGGTTTACAGTTGACTTACTGTTCATCAAGACTTTCAGTGTTTGGAGTAGCTTGTCTTTCCAGCATGGCTACAAAGAAACCATGAGTGAAGGTTGACGTAGTGCTGGCCCTGAGACACTGCCTCAGTGGGTCACGGCCTCGCTCAGTCCACTCAGGAAAAAGATGAATTAGTCTATAGAAAGACACTGACTTGCTGTAACAGTATGTTTTCAAAAAGAACTATAACTGTTCACCTATAACTGCATTCATGTAGAATCAAACTATTCTACCAAGATTAGTATCATCCCTACATTGGAAAAAGGGCTTAAATGACAACTTATACAAAACAATAACTTCAATACTACCAGTGACTAATCAATGAATAATTGGTAATAACTGTCATTGTAAGTGAAGGCTGGTTGTTACTAATACTCATTCAAAATATCCTGGCTGTAAACTTTCACAGATTTTTGCATGTTTGGTTCACCTAAAATCAGGATTTTTCTCAAGGCAGACAGACACCACCTCCTCATTCTCCTGTGGATGGATAGAGCAGGTGGAGTAGACGAGGCGCTGGAGCTTTGGGAACTTCAGTGCATGGTTCAGGCAGCGCAGTTGAAACGCAGCTAGTGCTTTCAGACGCTCAGCGTCCTGCTCTTGTTCCTCTGAAGCTCCATCATGCAGACACACCATTCCTGCAACGACGGGGAAAAAAATGACTGACCAAGAAATATCTAACAATCCTTTACTCTGCTGCTTAAGAATTTAAAAACTTGGTATCAAGTTTCGTATCACGATTATTCTACAGTCGTTTAAAAACTAATAAACTGTTAAAATTGCAGGTTTTTGTGAAAAAACAGAACAAATAACAGAAATGTTTTAGGAAAAAGAAAAAATTACAATAGCCTTTTCATATTCATAATGGGGCATGTCACTGTGTTCAAAATAAAACAATCACATTCAAACTTGAAAAAAGATCACACACCAGTCATCAAAGAAATAAACGATTAACCCCAAATAAAGATATCCGCTGTTTCTGCAGGATTTTCTTCATTGTCGTCTTCTTAAGTTTCATCTAACTTCAATGGTCTGGAAAGAGCTTACAAATCATGTATGGGGTTATCCTTATCCATGAACCGATTAAACAGGTGAACAGGACTGATGAGGAGAGGGGTACAAAAGAATTATAAACAGACCATGTAACACCATGAAAGCCGTCATCAACAAATGGAGAAAAAAAAAGCATTACAGTGACGTTACCATGAACAGGAGGTCCCACCAACATTTGATAAAAGGACAAGATGAAAACTTAGCTGCCATTAAAGGCTGCCATTAAAGGAGCTGCAAAAATATCTGGCGAGTACTGGTCACACCCTGTGTCTGGACTAGGGTAGGGTGGCTAGGATGACGGAAGCTCTTTCTCATAAAAAAAAATAAATTCATTTTTAAAATCTGGTATGATATCATGGTAGAGATTTTTGGGGCTTAATTTTGATACATGTTGAACACAAAAATAAGAAAGCATATCACCCAAAGAACAAGATACCCAAAGTGAAGCATGGTGGTGACAGCATCAAGATAAGGCCCTGCTTTTCTTCTGCTGGGACTGGGGCTCTAGTCAAGATCGAGAGAATAGCTATGTATTTTTGGCAAAAAAAAAAAAAAACCCTGCAGGCCTGTTAGATAGCTGAATATGAAGAAAAATTTCACCTTCACTAATAATCCAATGCACAATTCCAAGTCTACGGAAGATTAATGTTTGATGGTCCAGTCACAATCCAAATCTTATCAAAACCCCATAGAATAACTTCAAGAGGGCTGTGCATGGGAGATCCTCTCGCAATTAGGTAGATGTGGAGAATTTTTGCAAGAAAGAGTGGAATAAAATTATCAGATCAAGATGTGCTTGTTAGTCGATCCAAAAAGAGTGAGTGCTGTATTAACAAGCAAAAGATGTTTTAACAAAGTATTAGTTAAGGGATGTGCACATATGCAACCAGGTTACTGTTTTACTGTTGTTCTAAGATGTTTTTTTCCCCTGAATTTTGTTATATCCACGCAATACATAATTCTATGAAGTAATGAATTACTGTAAACACTTTTCAGGGTCTACATTGTGCTCATTTCATTTTGCACTGAAGCTGTAAGATTATGAGCAATGACTTGTTTGTGAGAGTAAAGTAGTGTTTATGACCTTTTATTATGCGTTAGTCTCTTCTGCAAAACTGCTAGATTTACTATAAGGGAGGAAGTCATAGCTATTTATTCTTCATATCTGATTTTAAAAAAAATTAATAAAATCAACATAAATGGTTTCATCAGGAGTGATGTGGTTACCAGATGGCCTCAAGCTTTACCTGAACCACTGCAGGACGGATCTAACAGGATGTACTCCACATCCCTGTATGCTGGAGAAAGTGGATCCACCTTAAGAAAATCCTCATTGGCCAACTGATGACATGTGACTCCAGCACGAAGGAGGAGGGTGCTCATGGTGGAGAGTCGCTTTGTATCAAGGTCAAAGGCAAACAGCTTGCTAAATGTATATAGGAAATCACAAGAAGAAATCTCGTTTACACATAAAGGTAGCATATAAAACGCTTAAAGTTCAGACACCAACTGTAACAAAAAAAAATATATAGCTATACCCTTTATTTTTCATGATGGCTGCCAGATGGCTGGTTTTATTCCCAGGAGCTGCACAAGCATCAATCACATGACCTCCAACTGGGGGGTTCAGGAGGTACGCAGGGAGACAGCTGGCCTACAATAAAGCAAAGACTTATTTAAAAAAACTGTATCCTTCTATTCTCATCCTAAGATCAGTTATTTTTACAGATTTTTTTTTTTATTTTATTTTAAACAGCTGCTTGCCCGGTAGTTACTGTAAAACAAATATGTAAACATTCTCCAGCTTCTGCCTCATCAGGTTTAATAACACAGTTTAAACATGCCTGCCATGAAACCAGGAGAGCAAGTAGCTGTTTAAACCACGTTCAAATTCATAATTAACATTAAAATATTTGGGCAACAGTTCAAATGATTGGAGCGCCGGACACTGTGGCGTTTCACATGTTCACATGGGTTTCCTCCAGGTTCTGTGGTTTCTTCCGATTGTCCAAAAACATGCAGGAAGGCACATAGGCTAGGCTAGACTGACTCTATTTATGAATGTGTGTAAACGGTGCTGTATCCGGGATGAATTCTTGTGCACAGCGTTGCTGGGGTAGGCTCTGGACTAAAGACTAATAAATTTCATTTATTTGTAATGTGTTAGATTTTATACTTTCTTTCAGGCCTAGTTTTTCTTCTTCTTTTTTTCCCCCTCTCCTTGCCATTTATGATGATTTTCGGTTAAGATTTTTCATTGGCACCCTTAATAAACATAATTAACTAATGTTAACTACATGCTTGACAAAGTAGTGAACTTAAAACATTCCCCATGACAAAGCGAGGGTGCTGCATCACCACATCTTTCAAGCAGGAAAATCAAGGTGAGATTAGAGACTACTATTGTTACGTGAGGGGAAGGGGATGAATTTTCCAGGGTGTAAGTTAGCGTCTGAGAATTCAAAGCATCTACACAACTGTTACTTATTCTAAATTCACTGCTTTTTTTTTTTTTTGTGATGACAATGTGTGCATTGTGCAGACATTCCTGTCACTATCATTGATATTGAGATCACTTATCCTATGTGACTGGGACATAAATCATTACACATGTAATCTACAAACTTAACAGACACGTCTCTGGTAAGCCTACATCATCACATCAGTTTACTTACCCTGCCTCTATAGTATTATGTAATTTAATGCGATCATATTTGAAAATGTGAAGTTGTAAGCAGGTGTAAAAGTACATACATTTATTATTTATTAGTCGTTATTATTATGGGGTGGCAGCCAAGTCCTGGGTTTGATCCCCAAGTAGACCAGAATGCCCTTCTGTGTGTTTCTTCCAACAGTCTTAAGACATGAAGAATAGGTCCGTTGGCTACTCTAAGGTGTGGATGTGAGTGTGAATGGTTGTTCGTCTCTCTCCACTGTGTCGGCTGGGTCTGACTACAGCTTCCTCACAACCCGCTATGGATAAGCGGTATAGAAAATGAATAAATGTGTTTTTTTCTACTGTGGATTTTCTGACCACTCAAACACCCCAAACACCTACTACAATACGGTGGTACGAAGCCATCTCTCACCTTGTCTTGTAAGATGATGTGTCCTACTTTATACAGGTAATGATCATGGAAGTCCATTTTCGCACTGAAAACCAGAAGATCTCTGAGGTGAAGATCACCCATAAAGGTCTTCCCAGAGAGCGAGCATAAATCCTCAAGCCTAAAACACACACACATATGCATGTTTAATAAAATGTACAGCAGGTTCATTGAAAAAGAAGAAAAAAAAAAAACATTTAAACTTACTGGCTTGCTGTTCCTTGATATGAAAATCCTTCTCTCTTCAGGTAGTCAATGACATCCTCCACAGTTGTTTTCAAAGTGTTAACACGTACATAACGTGGAATATCACCACCTAGATATTAAACATCAGGGTAAGATGAACACAATACACAACTAATCATGTTTTATTTATAAATGACAATCAATGCAGCATACCGCTGTTATGCTGTGCACTGGGAGGAAGCAGGTCCTGATTTCGACTGACTTTCCGCTTCACTTTAATTCGAGCCAAAGCAGCTTGTAGTCTGGAGCGATGCTTCAACATTATTGCCTTCCAGCTTCCACCACATTTTATTCCCTGGCCAATGAGCAAGTCATAAACCAGAACCTAATATTTACAGAGAGACATCGGAGAAATCAGGATTATCAACAGTCAGGGAGGAAAGGACATAATTTCGTAGTCTAGGTGGTGGACTCAGATAGTAATGCAAGGCTGATCCTAAAGTGATAATAACCATGTCTCCACCCTTCACTGTGAAAACTCTGGGACAGCTATTTGGAATGCTTTTGAGTTTTATAAAGCCAAAATATTTCATCATACAATCACTGACATTTACGTAAACAAGAACAAGAATGGGTCACTCCATGTCAACTCAACCAAATTCCAAAAAAGCAGGCTGCATAAACGTCTTCAGATTGCTTCAAACAAGTACTGCTGGACAAATATTGCATTATAGTGGAGGGGTGTCAGATTTTTTTTAAAAAAAACATTAAGCTTTCTTCACTTTTTGTTGGTATTATTTCAATGATCCAACAAAGATATGCTGCTGTAAAATGTTCTGTTCAGAACTGAGGTGCTGTGGAACATCAGGTCACGACTGTGATCCGTTTCAGAACTCTGGTCGTGACCCAAACGTAATTTCCCCATATGATTGCATGTACATATGATTAATCCGCTCCAGACTGTACAAACTATATGTAATTTTTATTTTTCTTTTAATATTTTTAAGCACAAATATAGTTAATTATACCATATAATGTACAGTGTAATAGTAAATAAATATAAAAGCCTTACAAACCACACTTTTTTAATCTAGAGTTTTAAGCACAGGGAAAACATTAACGTTTGAAAAATCCTTAATTTATACAGAAAATAACCCTAAACAACCAAGAAAACTAAACTTGAATGAGTCGAGTTCTGTGGTGAAGGCAGTGAGGAGGAAGCTGGGTTTAGAGGAGCTTACAGTTTTGATGGAGAGTCCGGCTTTGTGACAAAGGGATGTTAAAGTGTTTTCTCTCTTGTGATTTCTTCTATTTCAGGGGCTTCTGGTGTTTTTAGCCATTTAGATGGTGAACCAGACTTCACGAAATAGCGGTCTATTGTGACTTGCCTTTTCCTGCGCATTAAAACTATTCGGAAATGCGAGACTTTGCCGGTGTTTTTGTTCGCCACCAGAGCGTGTGGTTGAGAAGCAATGTGAAATTTTGCCCAACTTTTTGGTCATAAACCGATTTGTACGTGATCAGATGCGTTCATAACCCGAAGGTTCCACTGTACTTATATATAAGGTACTAATAGTACTAGAACTACTATTTATACATGCTAAACTTCATATCTCTAGCACCTTGTCAAAACTCAATTCTACAATCTTTAAAATTTTTACTATTTTCAGCAATATTGAACTGTGTTTATAACAAAACCTAGTGCTAATCTTTGATTTAAAAAAGAAAACAATGGTTTTAACTAGGGCCCGACTGATATATCAAGAGGCCAATAATATTAGGCAAAAATGGTGCTTGATAATCTTTATCGGTATCACCTAAAAAGAGATCAATCAAGGGCCAATAAGGCCCCTTTGTTCAAAGTTATGACGCTGGACAGTTTGAGACTTCATTCCAGACTTTGACAATGTTGCAAATTTGTATTTGTCAAAAAAAAAAAAATTGTTGTTGTTGACTACAGCCACCAGCTGTAGTCAATCATGATCAATAACAGAATTTAAGAGGCCTTGGCAAGTTCAAAGACATTCTGGAAATTTTAGCACCACCAAATTAATAATGTAGTGGGTGCATGTATATTTTCGACCCTTTAAGTACAATTTTGACCATATACCAAAATGGGTTTCAGAAAACCCAAAATATTAGGGTGGTGCATAGGTTTGTGGCAATTAGTTTCTATGACATTTATCTGGCAATGAATGTATACCATCACAAAGAAGGATTCAGGTTGAGGAAATGAATCAATCTTTGCAATTTCATATATCCTTGACTATTTCATGTGTTGGCCAGAGAGAGTATATTCAGTGACTTATACAAGTGGAAATAAAGGTGTAATGCTCCTGTAATACAGGTGTGAAGCTGTTGAGCAATATTTCTCTCTGAAAGTGAATATGGACCCCAACTACCAACTTTAAAAAAAAAAATCTTTCCCATGAAAGTCAGTGGCTGTTACACATCCACATAAATATTCGTAATTATCTCATACACAAAAATGGCAGAATATGAAAGACACAGCCAGCCTTTCATTATTGCAAAATAAACCGTGACAGACTGATGCAGCACCCCGACGTGCGGCACATTATAAGGCTACTTGCTAAATAATTTTACAATTATTTAAAATATAAAAGTAAAATGAAATTTATATAAAAATCTTTTAATAAAACTGTACAACTGACGTGACAGGCTGCAATGCATGATGGTCTAAGTCAACCGATATAGCGTACAGCTTCTGTACACTGCATTTTGGTTTGTCTCGCAGTGATTTTTTAGAAATGTACAGTTGAGAATTCAAACAGCACTACAAAATGGCCAATTTACTATATAGTGGACCACATAGTGGGCGAATGCATGTTCCAAACACAGCAATAAAGGGAGTATGAGAGGACATCACTTTCCCCCAGAACACACCCACATTTTCGAATGTTTTCGAGGCATTCAAGCCGAACACTAAAGGCTGCCACTCAGTTGGTGTAACTGCAGTGACATCATGTGCATACCCTAAAACCCTGTCCTAAAGAAAGTTTTTTTTTTTTTTATTGAGTTCCCATGAGAAGCACCGGTACTGAAACTCTCTACTGAACACTTGATTTATGTATTTTGCAGATGAACTGATGTAAAGTATTGTTGCAAATGTTAACCTGCTGTTAGGATATTTGTAGAGCCTAAGGATTAAGTGTTCACACTAATATATACTGCTATTATATTATATATTTGTATTCATTTTATTTTTTTATATATATCCACTATATATATATATTCTATTTATGTATATTGTATATCTGTACATATAGTATATAGTATATTATCTCATACATACTTATATTATCTAGATCTGGTGTTGAGTATAAAGAGTTTTTGTTTATATGTATATATATATATTTGGTATAATAATAACTATTATTACTACCATCACCACACTATGCTGCACATATGTACAGATGACCAACCTTTCATAACCATTTATATCCTTTTCCACCACTAACTGTATAACAGTGTCTCTGTATGACTGCTATATTCTACATTTCTTTTTTTTTCTCTTCCTGTATATTGTTATTTTTTTTTTTTAGCTTTTTTATATATAATTCTTAGTAACTGTAATGTATCAGTGTACTGCTGCTGGAACTAAATTTCCAGGAGGAACCTTCCCGAGAGATTAATAAAGTCTTATCTATCTATCTATCTATCTATCTATCTAATGTTTGGGTCTAATCTCTGGAAGCCCATATGTAGCTAGATTGGCTTGGCCATCATATATCCAGACACAGAAAGTGTTTCACCTTACATTTGAAACCTTTGTGTTGTCAAAACCAACTTCGCTAAAAAGTCCAGCAAGTTTCAAGAATCAAGTCTCTGACTGCAATACTTATCTTTCTGTGAGCAGTTCTAAGTATTTAAGAATGCTTTCTTTTTTTGCCATCTTGAAGGACAGATATTTAAAAGAAACAAACTGCAAACACCGCCTTGTTACAGCCTTGACTACCCGAGCAGAACATTACATTAACTCTGGCCACAAATGTTTACAAGAGCATGGCTAAGGATAAGGATCGTTCAAACTGAAGCCATGTGAGGTCTTACTATACAATTACTTTATCTTTGAAATCACAGGTGGTTTAGCACTCGTCTCTTAATGCAAATGAATATGAGGACGACTGATACTTAATTACAGCAATGCCGAGTTTAACAGATAATGAAATCTGCATTAAAATGGCACCTTTGCTAAATTATGTCGAAGGTTGGTGTCTTTCAGAAGCCTGGTGTTCTCGATAATCTCCTGAAGCACTGATGAATATTTCTGAGTCTCACACACCAGGGCAAAAAGCTGCTTTATATTCTGAAAGAAAACCAAAAACGTCAGCTCTTACATAAAAATAATAATAATAATAATAATAATAATAATAATAATAATAATAATAAAAGAAAACAATCAGTCGCTTTGGGTTTGTT
>JAOVYU010000011.1:9953484-9964508 GCA_025674565.1 Synodontis membranacea | reverse complement strand
TGACCGTGTCCTTTGATAACCCAGTGTTAGTGTTGTGAGCACTCTACATGATCTGTAAACCCGTGTACGAGTCAGTGCATTGCTATGTGTGCAGAATGGAAAGATCAGTTGTTGATAGATGAACAGTAGTCCTGCAAACATTCAGCACAGCCCAAGCAGACTATCAGTGCATAGCATCTGTACTTTACGCCGGTTGTCCCTCTCCCTCGACCAAGCCATAAACTCAAACGCCAGCTTTGTCCTTTAGCACGGGCTGGCCTGCGTTCATCATAATAATGTGTGTGGCTGAAAAACCGGTTGCACCGGGCCTTCCTTTAAGAGGAGCTTTTGTCTGATCGTAGGTGATTGAAGCAAGAGATTAGAGAAGCAGAATACACCTCTCTCTTTTCTTCTCCTTCCATCCTGTCCCCCCTTCTCTCTTCGCCACCTCCTTTTTGTCCCCCACAAAGGTGACCCGCGAAAGCTTTTTTTTTTTCTCTTTTTTTTTCTTCTTTTTTTGCTTCAAGAACATAATATAGGTTTACGTCTTGAGTGTTGGCGTGAACGTGTAGTATTGTAAGTGATTTAGCCCTTTTTTCCTTCATTGTCACAAAGTCATGTTTAGATCACAGTAGATGCACTGATGCGAATCGATCATAAGACGTTCGATTAAGAAATTGCCCTTAAGAATGGAGAGTCATCCTTTCCATCAGGGAGCTTTAAATTGATTTGTTGTTCTTCGCACACGTCATGAATCTTTGCCGGGATCAGATACTGTATCAGTATACGAGCATTTCCGGAAAATGCTACAATGGAATATAATTACTGTGCACTTAAAAGAAACCACCAGATAGGCCTGTCCTAAAATTGATGTGACTACCTGCATTAAAGCAGATTCACACGGAAAGTTTTCTCTTGAGCTCCATATAGGATGTGTGTTAATGGAGGCTAAAGCTGATAAGCACTGGAAGTTTGTGCAGGCTGCTTTGGAACATGTTACCTGCCAACACTATGTAATTTTACATATATTGGCACTCCGTTATGAAACGAAACCAAAGATTGCAACGTGATGTATGACAAGCACTCAGTCGTTTGAACTGGTATCTCAAATTCATCATAATAACATTGTTTACGGTTCTACGCCCTTTAGGCCTAATATGTCTGCCATTCAGATGAGCCTTTAATTTACATGCACTGACTACATGCACTAAAATCAGCTTTTCTGATTCTTTATTCACCTGAGATCACACTAGTCGTGCAATCACATTAGCATGGCAATAACGTGCTCAATTATGTCATGGTTTAGGACAAGTATTTTGAGTAAAACCTGCTGTTTATCTATACTTATATTATTTTTTTTTGACCATGTTCAGATGACATGTCTTAGTTAAATTAAACTGCCAAACATTGTAAAATAATCCATTTTTCCTCTGAATGTTTTTGGATATGCTTGATCCTTGATCAAACTCTAAATAACTTCTATTCAGATGTAGGCTCATAAATTCCCATGTCCTCAGTCAGTAATACTGAAGTAACTAATCATCAACATGATTTATCCTTTCCCCTGTTTTAAAGAGAGCGTGCTGAGCTCCTCGAAGAGGCCAATAAAATGGAGGCAGCAAAGTTCCGCTACATCCTACCTGTATATGGCATCTGCAGTGACCCATTGGGCCTGGTGATGGAGTACATGGAGACGGGCTCTCTGGAGACACTGTTGGCTGCTGAGCCATTGCCGTGGGTTCTGCGTTTCCGTATTATCCATGAGACGGCAGTGGGCATGAACTTCCTGCACTGCATGAACCCCCCGCTGCTCCATTTGGACCTGAAACCTGCAAACATACTGCTGGATGCCCACCACCACGTCAAAGTAAGTGTGATGTCTCATGGAGTGTCCTACTGTATGTAGGTGATAATAACCTTACAAGTAGCTCTAATTACTTTGAAATGTTAAACTGCTGTTCATAGCTGTGAAGTTGTTTGCTAAAGAAGTGTATTTGTCTAAACATTTTTGCCATATTTCTACAGACCATATAAATATTATTATATTAAACCTAGTAACATTCCCAAAATTCTGAAAATGCACAGCGATTTCTTGGACATTAGCAGGAGTTTGTTAGGTGCAACAAAATGGAATTGGAAATTTCTGATGTTTTCCTTCAGTTCTGTGTGATTCCCCAAATGCAGAAATGCTTTCCCAGCCATTATCCCATTTTTGCCCGTCCTCCCTACGGATGAGTAAGCATGAAGTGGGAGGATGGGTGGGAAATCACTTCTCGGGATTGAATAGGCTGGATGTAAATACATCCATCGTGGGCCAGCCTGGACAAGCCAGCTAAGCGTCCTTAATGCGTAGCAGGCACACACCTGTACACGTTCACACACACACACACACATACACACACACACACACACACACACACACACATTCAGGCAAGAAGGCCTTCCCAACTCACAGGACAAGCAGTGCAAATCACAACCCACCCTCCTAGAAACAGTGTCCATGTCATAAACCTACAGTTTTGTTTTGGGGTTTGTTTGGGTTTTTATTTTCTTTATCCTAAATTCCCCTTTGAGGATAATGTCACTGGGGCCACTCCACAACACCCTCTGTCTTCACAAATATTCACAAATAACTGTTCTGATGACATCACAAACTCAGTAAGTGGTTACAGGTTGGCTGTGAGTTGTGATTGGTCCCCCCACAGTCCCCAGTTTGAGGAAAAACTGTCTTAAAAATTAGTACGCATATTAACACCACACTGTTCAGTTCCCTATTGGTTTAAAATATTTGGTGAAAAGAACCTGCCAGATAGCCTGTTTTGTGCTTGTTTTGTTTTTAGATCTCAGATTTTGGCCTGGCCAGGTGGAACGGCTTTGCCAGGAATGATGACATCAGTCGTGATGGATTCTGTGGCACTATCGCCTACCTGCCTCCGGAAAGGATCATGGAGAAGGAAAGGGTCTCTGATACCAAGCACGATGTGTACAGGTCTGCTTTTTTCTTTCTTTTTGGCTTGGCAATATTGTGAGAGATTTAGAATCACAAGCATACACTGCAAAATATAATGCAATATGAGATGTTGGCCTTTGTTTTTATGATGGTGCATTTTAACACTTAACCCACCTGTACTTTTCTCTATGCAGCTTCTCGATTGTTATCTGGGGGATTCTCACACAGAAGAAGCCATATCAAGGTAAGACGGAGAACAATGATTCTGTCTGCAGTCCTTCAGGTTTCAGCCATCGCCCATTACCTAATGCTCTGATTTTGTGGTCATTAGTGCTAACAATAGCCTGACAATATCAGCACTACTTCATCGAATGGATTTTTACCAAATAATTTAGAGGTCCATAAAATCTATATATGCCCTACTTGTTTCAGGAAATGTCACATTATTGAATTAGTTTTTAATCTCCAAGGGTTCTCATGTCCTGTTTCAATAGTATTTCAGGCTGTTACTACAGTATATATATATATATCGAACGGCTGTTACTTTGTTTCCTTTATTTTGTTTCTTGATCATGAATGATTGTTTGGTTGTTGTTAATTTTTTCCCCACAGGTCTGTCATAAATATATTGCATTTTTATAGAATAGAAAGTTGTATACTGTATATAGTAAATACATGCTTTTGTAAGTCAAGAATAAAAATTGGAGCCACTGACTGTGGTTTTAGTAGCTGTCATTTTGTAATAATGACTGTCGAATATACTCAAGTCCAAAATAGCTGTCTGTGTTTGTTCTCTGACACTAGTTGGCACAGGACACTATGTGTGAACAAAAGTCTTCCGGAAATGAATCAGTAACTTTTTTTCACTGTTGATACAGGGACTTAAGAATATAAAGAACATCTTCAACCCTTCTATTTTTCTGTGCCTCAATTATGAAGAACAGCTAACTCCCCCCAAACCCCTTTTCCCCCCCCCCCCCCCCCCCCCCCCCCCCCCACCTCCAGTGTAGGGTAGCATTGTGTATTTATCACGCCTGGCATGTAAACTTGTTTAATTTGCTGTGTCCTATAGGGGAGAACAACATTCTGCATCTCATGGTGAAAGTGGTGAAAGGGGTTCGTCCCGACCTGAGCGCTGTGCCCCGCAGTCGACCCCAAGCGTGCGCAGGCTTTATAGCCCTCATGCAGAAATGCTGGAGTGGATCTCCTGATGCTAGACCCAGCTTCCAGGGTGAGTGTCTCACATTGATCCTAAATCATTTTATACAGACTGTTCCACCAGAGACATGTTTACATTACAAAGTAGAAAAAGTTTTTTTCCAAAAGGCAGAAGACTGTAAAATATAATATAATGTAATGAAGTAATTGCATGAGGTCTGAACAAGAATATTTTCAGTAACTCATTAATAACATTGAACAGAGATTACATCTGAGGCAGAGGAGCTGTGTTCCAAACCGCACGATGAGTCCAGAGGATCAGTGTCCGAGCCAGACTCCTCACCCTGTCCGGCTCCAACGAGCTCTGAACAGGTAACACCAACTTCACCAAACACCCAAATCGTCCTGTTTCTTTATTGCTTTATTGCATTTATTCTCCCAAAACTCTCTAGGTACTGTGTAAAGATCTCTGTTACTGTGCAACATGAAAACATATTTTGACTGATTTTTGGCTGTCACAATCACGGCTCAGCCATTGGGCAACTGCAGGGCATGTGTTCTTGTGCTTTTTAAGCACGTACCATGACATTGTGACATTACAGCAGGGCAAGGGAATGCAACTGGGCAGCATTTTTCATGTGCAAAGTCATTTCCTGAATGAGCAAAATGCATAAGAATGTTAGTGTAAATGCTTTGATTATCTATTTTTTTTGCTATAAGTGTTACTAAATAAACTAACTTTAGTAACAGGATGGTTTAATAGTTAACTAAAATTGTATTTTGAAGGAAGTGTAAAACGATTGCAAACTTGTTTTGAGTTTAACTGTAATTTGTAATGTTACATTTACAATGTTGCATATTAATGCAAATGCATATACAAATTCAGATCATTTATAGAAGCAATATTACTTAAGTCTATGATAGTAAGCTTGCATCAGTGCATTATATTTATAAGTTTGTTCTTGTCTTCTCAGATTAAGGAGCAAAAGCCAGTGAGGCCAAAGTCAGCCATGTTACCAGAGAAGGACTACAGCCTTTCTGAGCTGCTAAGTCAGATTGACTCTGGGATTTCTCGCAGCTTTGACCATGTTAAAGAGGACTGCCTGGAGAGCAAGGACAACACCAGCAAGAGACTGTCAGGAATCTCCTCTGTGGACTCGGCCTTCTCATCCCAAGGCTCCATCACACTCTCCTTTGAGAGGGAGAATTCAGTCAATGGTACGAGATTTTATTCGACATCGATTCTTACAGTATGCTGCTTTAAGCTGCACTATGACAATACAGTATATAGTTAAGTTAAAAGGAGTAATTTGAACATATACCATTAGTGACCTTATGTACCATTTATTTGTAGAATCCAATCTGTAGGCTACTCTTGTAGTATTTTTTTTGTTATTGTTTTTATTGTGAGATTTATTTTTTTTCAGCCCAGTGTAGTGCATTAATAAAGGCAATCAAGTTTAACTTTCTTTTTTGGAGACATTGATATACAATACATAAAAATAATAACAGTTTTAGAAATTATAGTAAGATCAGTCCAAACAAATTGTGTATTCAATTCAATGTGTGTCCCACTTGAACTATTTAAGAAATTAATCTTTAGTCGGAATAAGCAGTCGGAACAATATCAAACTCATAGCTTCAATTAAAATAAACGTGACATATTTTATGGCCTGAGAAACCCAGGAAAAAATGTGAAATATTTTATAGCCCGTTTGAATATTTTATTAATCTGTGGGGGTTTTTTTTTTTGCAATCACTTAGAGTCAGGTGAGCTGCAGAAGAAGAAGCTGTGTGAAGCCATTCGCACTGAGGACACAGCAAAACTAATGAAGCTCCTGCAGCCACAGGATGTGGAACTCCGCCTAGAAGGAGGCGGCGGCCTACTTCACTATGCTGCAACGCTGGGCAATGAGGAGGCTGTGAAATTTCTACTTCTCAACAACTGCAGTGCTAACCTGGCTGACTGGCGTGGTGCCACACCGCTACATGTAGCTGCAGAAAAACATCTCCGAGGCATCGCTGAGATTTTGCTGAGCCGCAAAGGAACTGATGTGAATGCTAAGGATGAGGACCAGTACACAGCCCTGCATTTTGCCGCTCAGAATGGCGATGAGGCTCTGGCACGCCTACTTCTGGAGCGACGGGCATCAGCCAGCGAGGCAGACACACAGGGTCGTACAGCGGCCCATGTGGCATGTCAGCATGGATGTGAGGGAGTTCTGCGAGTGCTCTTGAGTCGAGGTGCTGTCGATGCCCATGCCACTGCCAAGGATGGGTGGACACCACTGCATCTGGCAGCCTGGCGTGGTCACTCAACCATCACCAAGCTGTTGGCTAAGCAGGCAGGTGCTGATGTAGATGCAGCAACCGCAGATGGGCGCACACCACTGCACCTAGCTGCTCAGACAGGTCGATACAGGGTGGCACGTGTGCTGGTGGAGCTGGGTGCCAACGTGCGACAGACCTCCAGTCCAGACCTACGCTCACCGCTGCATGTTGCAGCCGAGACAGGCCACACAAGCACTGCGCGCCTGCTGCTGAAGCATGGTGCTGATATTCAAGGACGCACAGCTCATGGCTTCACTGCCTTGCAACTAGCAGCTCAGCGTGGTCACTTGGCCACGGTGAAAATGCTCCTGGAGGAGGGTGCTGATGTGCGGAGCGTCAACCGCGCCCTGCGCACCGCATGCCACCTGGCAGCTGAAGGTGGTCATGGCCAGGTGGTAACTGAGCTGCTAGAGAGGTGGCCTGAGGTAGTCACGGTGCAGGACGAGGACGGGTTAGCACCATTGCACCTAGCCTTGCGGAGTGGACACATGGACATCACGCGTCTCCTCCTGAGCTACGGAAACTCAGAGGCTGATATTTTGCAGCCAGAACCCAAGAATCTGAATACTAAAACAGTTGAGGGCCTCCACAGGAAAGTACTAATCTTGAAACTCACCGAGCCAAAGGTCAACAATTCAACACAGGACTCAGACGACACACACTTGCCCTCTGCACACTAGAAAAACTACTACAGAGGCCTGGTAGATTTTATAGTGTCTCTGGCTGCCCTGTCGTTTAAAAAATCTACAAATTATGGACTGTTACATCCTTTCTGGTCTGTGTATATAATGTAATTATTTGGTTGGGGCCAGTTGAATATAATTACTTCTTGGCCATTTTTATTTCTGTGGACTTTGTGGGCTCTTAAAAGCTTTTCCAGCAGTAAAAAACACCAAACATTTTTCCTGATTAGGAAAAGGATGATGTGTATATACAAGAACTGTATGTAGAAACTGGACTCATTATTGCTACACCCTCTAAAGCAACGACTGGACATCTAATAGTCCAGTCACTGCTCTCTTTTTTTATATATGTTCATTGTTTGCATATTTTTTGTTTGTTTTTTTACCATGTCGTATTTGGTTTTCATTCCTGTAGCCCCCAGGCAAATAAAATGCACATTTAAACATGTAAAACCTTTTGTACCGAAATGGCGGGCCATTGCTTAATGCTGAGGTCGGTTTGTGAGCACCTGTACTCTGTTACCCCAGTGGTTATATTCTGACAGTGCTTCAAGGCTATTTCAGATCCACAAGGCTAATTATACCATTTTATACCTCTGGTCGTATGACAGACAGAAGAGTATTTAGAACCACTTGGCTCCCACCATGGGAACAGGGCCTGAGGGGGATCACAGGTGATGTGTGGGTGTGGAATGGAAAGGGGGGGGGGGTAACTGTATGTTGTGAATACCACCACTGTTGGCTAATTCCTGAGACCACGTTATCTTTTCATCACTTTGTGAAAGCAGAGCACCGTGTCTTAAGGACGCCACAACTTTTCACAACCCACAATTTACTCAAAAAGGAACTGCAGCATGTTACTTTCCTTGGTATTCATTTCCTCTTTTTGGGGCGAGCCACTGAATTTATTTACTTGTGAACTGTGTGATGAGACGTGTGTGTGTGTGTGTGTGTGTGCGTGTGTACCTACAAATATTTTTTTCACGTAGGCTTGCATGAACATTATATGTATATGTGTATGTGTGTATATAAAATATAAGAAATATATAGTATTTGTGCAGCACTGCTTTCTTTGCTGCCATGAGGTTCAGAAGACAGTAGTCTTTTGTTCAGCAGCCAGTGCTTTAACATTCATTTGTAATTAGATAATAAAGACATTGTCATATTTTTGTATACAGAATTAAATACCTATAGTGTTTAAGCAGTTTTGTATTTCGTTGGACAATTAAAGCACATTATGTATATTAAGTGAAGAGGTGGACTGTGTGTTTTCTTTCATACATTTAAACACTATAGGAAAACAAGCAAAACTTTGGCTCCCATATCCTCAACTGAGAATAAAAAAAAAAACAGAAAACATACACACTCACTGTCCAGTTTATTAGGAACACCTGATAATTCATGCAGTTATTCAATCATCAGGAGACAGCAGCACAGTACATAAAAGCATGGCAGACACAGGTTCAGAGCTTTAGTTAATTTTCCCATCAAACATCAGAATGGGGAAAATGTGATCATTGTGATTTTACTTGTAGCATGATTATTATTGCCAGTTGGGCTGGTTTGAATATTTCAGAAATTGCTTATCTCCAGGGACACACAGCAATATCTAGAGTTTTCACAGAATGGTGCAACAAGCAAAAAACACTGTGTGCCGAGGGTCTGCAGGCTGAAACACCATGTTGATGGGAGAGATCAGAGGAGAATGACCAGACCGATTTAAGCAGACAGGAAGTCCATAGAAACTGAAATACTCACATTTTATAACTGTGGTGAGCTGAAAGCATCTCAGAATGCACAACACATCAAACCATGAGGTGAATGGGCTACAATGGCAGAAGACCACTTCAGGATCCACTCCTTTCCTGGGTGAGTCTGTGCTATTATGAGCACAGACTCACCCAAGCTATACAGTGGCAGACTGGAAAAAGACTAATCTTCTACTGTCCAGATTGGTTGAGTCTGTGGCCATGATTCCCTTGGATTCCTGTTCTCGCCTGACAGGAGTGTGGTTATCTTATTATAATATTTACTTAATTAATTCTGATTTCCTTATATTGTAATACCAGTGTAACAAGCCTAACATTAATCCCTCTAGTTTTATAGATTGCCAGTGTTAAAGGAGTGTGCATTTTTTAAGCTTACCTTTCTGGTGAATTAATGGATATTCAGATCTTACATAACAAAAAAGATCGGATTTCTTAATTTCCTCATCAAAACTCATCTGCTACTAAGAAATCCACTCAATAACCAAGAACAATATAGTACTGATGCTTTTTTTTTTTTTTTTTTTTACATTTTTTTAAAGTTTTTTATTTGGACATGGATCGGACTTTTGTGTTCAGCACATCTATTTCTAGATCTGGGGAATTTGGAGGCCAAGTTAATGCCTTGTACTCTTTATTGTGTTCTTCAAACCATTCCTGAACAATTTTTGTGTGACAATTTTTGTGAGGCCACTGACAAAAGGGAATATCATAGCCATGAAGGGGTGTACTTGGTATGCAACAATGTTTAGGTAGGTGGTATGTGTCAAATTATCATCCATATGAATGCCATGACCCAGGTTTCCCAGTAGAACATTTTCTAGAGCATCACACTGCCTCCACCATCTTGCCATCTTCCCATAGTTCATCCTAGTGCCACGTCTGCCCCAGGCAACTGATGCACATGCACCTGATCAGAGATGGGAAGTAATGAAGTACAAATACTTCGTTACTGTACTTAAGTAGAATTTTCGGATATACTTTACTTCACTACTTTTTTTTGTGCCAACTTTCTACTTTTACTTCGTACATTTTAGCATGAGTATCTGTACTTTCTACTCCCTACATTTTCAAATCAGGGTCGTTACTCTTGTGTTTAAATGGTGTTTATTCTGGTGTAAACACACACAGAAAAAACAATCTTATTGGTCCATTTGTCTTCACCTGCACAAGACGATGGACATAAAGCGAGTAAGAGGAAAAAAAATAAAACCAGGTGGGAACTCGGAGGAAAATCGCCTTCACATTTGAAAAAAAACAAAAAAACATGTGGAGGTAAGAAATGCTTCTTGTCATGGATAGTTTCAGATCATGCAGAAATTCAGAGTTAAGGAGGGAGGGGGGGGCTCTCCCCCCAACACACACACACACACACACACACACACACACACACACACACACACACACACAGTGATGTGGGTAATGATGGGCACGGCAGTTCTTTTAGATGTACTGAATCACTAGAATCAGTTCACTAAAAAGATTCATTCAAAAGATTCATTCACTGAATCACCAAATCATTCAGTGCTTGGCGGGCAAGAGGCGCGAGCATTCCTGGAGCGGACAGGGGCCGGCGGCAGCTCAACTGAACTGAGAAATGAACGAATCACTTGAGGAAGTGATTTGGTTCAGTTCGTTCCCTTAAAAGATTTGTTCTTTTGAACGAATCGTTCGTGAACGACACAACACAGTGATGTGGGTACTGTAGTTCTCACATAGATGCTCTCAAAGTCATAGGGTATGCGTTTAATGTTACTGTCTAGGCTTTGAAGTCTGTTGTGATGGAAAATATTTATGTGTAGGCTAATATCTATTTGCATACCAATAAAGTTTTTGAACTCCATGCACATTGAGTTTGCAATCCCTCAATCTTTTACAGCAGTTCTATTTTCTGAATGTGTTTAGAAAAGTTTGGCCGACGGAGCTTTTTGTATTCATTTCACTTCATTTTTCTCTGCATGGAGTCCAGTAAGCGTTTCCCTAAAATGGTGGCTTTGTCCTTCGCAAGGTTACTTTATACTTTTGTACTTCAGGTACACCTTTTTGGAGCCTGTACTTTTACTTTCACTTGAGTAAAAATTTGAGTCAATACTTCAACTTTTACTAGAGTATTTTTAAACAAAGGTATCTGTACTTTTACTTGAGTAAAGAATGTGT